>JAADVP010000200.1:0-31104 GCA_023335675.1 Globisporangium solare | reverse complement strand
TTTGCCAGCCGTCGTCACAGTGTATTGACATGGATACGAGGCGGGATGACCCGACCGTGTGACGCCCGATGTATCCGGATTGTGTTGGCACTTTGAAGTGATAAACTACATGTAATTTACTGCGTGCAATGCGCGCTGCCGCATTTGGTTTGTTTGTTCTCGCGCGTTCAACCGCCGCAGCTGGCTCATAAATAAATTCGCCTCCGACGACGAAGAAGAAGAAGAAGAGTCTCCAGTCCCCAAGCTCCGCTCAAGAAAAGATGCCAGCTGCCGCCCCCGCCGCCAAGAAAGCCAACGCCGGTCCGGGCTACTACGACCTGATCAAGGAGGCCGTGCTGTCGCTGAAGGAGCGCAACGGCTCGTCCCGCCACGCCATCGACAAGTACGTCGCCGCCAAGAAGGGCTCCAGCTACATGAAGGCACGCTTGAACATGGCGCTCAAGAAGGGTGTCGAAGACGGCAAGCTCGTCGCCGTCAAGGGATCGTTCAAGCTCGCTGCGGACGAGAAGAAAGCGCCGAAGGTCAAGAAGGCCGTCAAGCCTGCTGCGGACAAGAAGGTGGTGAAGAAGGCGTCGTCGGGTGCCAAGAAGTCGGTGAAGCCAGTGTCGTCGAAGCCAAAGAAGAGCACGACCCCAGCTGCGAAGCCAAAGGCTGCGTCCAAGGCGTCGAAGAAGGCCACGCCTGTGACGAAGAAGAAGGTGACGAAGACCTCGAAGAAGGTGTCTGCCAAGAAGCCAACGACCACGAAGAAGAAGGTTGTGAAGAAGTCTGCGGTCAAGAAGGTCACTGCCAAGAAGCAAGCATAAGCTGCCGGACCCTGCTGCTAGTGTAAACTGTCACCCTTATTCTTATTATTCTCCCCATACAAAAGGGGGAATCCTCTTATTGCCGTACAAATTGAATTCATTTTTTTCCCCCTTAAATCAGTGTGCAATTTCATGACAGGTTTTGTTCGATCGTGTCTGTGTGGCGCGTCGCTGGCTACTCTCCGAAGAGCTGCATGCGCTGCTCTTCGATGAGCGCGTGGCTTTTGCTGAGCTTGGCCTGCATGAGGTGCAGCTCTTCTTGCGTGTTCTCGATCACTTGGTCCTTGCGCGCGATGGTGCTGCGCACGCGCTCGTGCAGGTTCGCGAGCTCGGCGTCGTGGTCGCGCTGGATTTTCTGCATCTGCGTCTGAAAATTCTCGGCCATCGTCTCCATCTTCTCTCGCAGCGTCGTGAGCTCGGCGCTCATGTGCTGGCGGCTGTGCTCGCTGTCCTGCTGCGCCGTCGCGCAGCAGTGCTCGAGCTGCTTGACCGTGGCCTCGTGCTGCCGGCGCTCTTCGTGCAGCAGCCGCACGAGCTCCTGCGCTTTGTCGCCCGCGCGCGAGCTCCAGCTTGGCCACCTTGTCGTGCAGATCGCGGTCCTTCTCCATCCACACGCCCTCGATCTCGCTCGCCTGCTTGAGCTTGCGCTTCCACTCCTTGTGCTCGGCCTCGAACTTGGCGACCGCCTTGTGCTTCGCCTTCGCCAGCATCGCGCGGCTCTCCTGCAGCTTCTCGATCACGACCTCGATCTTGGCGTCGCGCGCCGCGAGCATCTGCTTCTCGAACGCGAGCTTGTCGCTTTCGAACTCGCGGCGCAGTTTCGCGGTCAGCTGCGCTTTGAACTGCTCGCACTCGATGCTCGCTTGCTCGCGGAGCGCTGTGAACTCGATCTCGCACTTGCGGACGACGCCTTCTTTCTCCTTCTGGCACTTCGCGAGAGCAGCCTCCATGCGCTTGGCCTCCTGCGCCGCGAGCTCGTCCAGCTCCTTCGCTTGCGCCAGTTTACTCGCGCGCAGCTCCGCGTAGAGCTCATTGCGCGCGGTCTCGGCCTCCTCCTGCAAGCGCCGCCGCTGGTTGCTCAGCTGCAGCTGCAGCTCGGCACCAGCGGCGTCCAGACGCGCCATCAGCTTGGCGCGCTCCTTCTCGCGCGCGTCCACGAGTTTGCGCTCGTAGTCGTCCTTTTGCCGCTGCAGCACGGCTTCGTGCTGCTTCTCGAGCTGGGTCTGCAGCTTGCGCCGCTCGTCGGCGGCCGCGTCCTGGGCCTTGTCCAGATCGGCTTTGCCCTTTTGCAGGATCGCCTGGATGTTGGGCTCGAGCGCCTTGATCGTCAACTTCTTGATCTCCTCGGTCTTCTTGACGATCCACTGCTCGCGCTGCACTTTCTCCTGCGTCGTCCATCGGTCCTTGGCGTCCTTGAGCTGCAGTTTGAAGCGCTCGGCTTCGCGGCCGGCCGTCGCGCTGGCCTTCTGCAACTCGGCGAGCAGCTCGTCGCAGCGCTTGGCTAATCCTGCCTTCACCAAGACGCAGCCAACCACAGAGTCGTTATGGAGAGAGCTTACAGCAAGGCCTGCGTTTAACGCCAAGTACCTTGTCTGCGACGAGGTTCTGCGCAAAGTCCAGATGCTTCTCGAGCTCCTTGTCGGGCTTGAGCTGCTGCTCCTTGAGCTGCGTCTGCCACTTGGCCTCTCCTGCCTGGAGCAGCTGCTTGGTCTTGACTTTGTCCTTCTTGCGCGCGAGCTTGAGCAGCTCGATCGTCTTTGTCTTGTCCTACGCCAAGCACGACGTGAGGCACAACACGACCGGCATCGCGTAAGCAAACACATCCATTGCGTACATTGAGCTCGATGGCTATGGCTGCGAGCTTCTCTTTGATGCCGACCAAGTAGTGGTGGCTGACATCCGAGTTCGCGCCAGAGCGATACGACGGCACGGGGGACCCGCCAGACAACGATCGAGGCGCAAAATCGTTTGCGCCATTCTCCCACACGTAGTCACGAGAACGGCTCGGAAGCATGCGTCGGCTCCGGGCGGAGCTCGACGAGGAGCTTGAGTCGCTCGCAGACTGCAATTGCAGCTTGGACTGGGTCTCCAAGGCGTCCAGGTAGTCGTAGATGCTCTCTGGCTGCTTGTGAGGCCGACTGGTGCTCCGGCTGCTCTGACTGCTGCTAACGCTCACAGGCGACCCCGCCATCTCTGACTTGAATGGTGCATGCACACGCAGAGAGAGAGAGAAAGAGAGAGAGAGAGATCGAGGTGGGCGACAGCTCCATCGCTACGTCTGGGAGAACGCTCTCGTACCCGGCATCCGCGTCTTCTGGCTCATGTTCGTACTGCGGAGGCGCTGGCTCCTCCAGATGGGCGTTCACGCTCTTTTTACCGACTGGTTCCGCCGCTTGCGTCTAGGCACGACCCCCAGCGTTGATATCTCAGGCCAATCTCTCACGCAGGACACTCCATGCGCACATGGCACTGCACGCACCTGATTGCTCTCTTCGTCGCCGTTGCTTCGCTTGGAGGACGCATAGCTACGCACTGCAATTGCACGCATACAGTGAGACCACAGGTGCGTGCGGCCGGCGAAGTGCGCGCTGTTTGCCTGCGCGTCTGCGCTCCGCGACAGCACTGCGCTTCTCCATTCGCCTGCTTGTGCGTGTGTGTCATAGTCGTTCTTCCCAAGATGTAGCCGTAGCTGCTCGCGCCGTTTCGAGTGTCGTTCCCTTCCATACAGCATATAATGCGCATTATTCTCTACGACAGTGCCGCAGCTCTGCTGATAAATTGTACCCCCCCCCCACTCCCTGCATTTTTCCTTGCGTATTATCATCAGAAACAAAAACACACAGCAGCGGAGAACAGGATGCCCAAGTTTTACGGCGCCGGACGGTGGGACCCGAAGCTCATCCTGCTGCAGATCGCATGCATGCAGGTGCGCGCGCTCTTCTCCTTCACGCTCATGCGCTCGTATCCGCGTTTTATGTGGGACTGACCGTGTTCGGCTGCGCGACAAAAGACCTCGCACTACCTCGCGCGCGGCCTCTTCCTGATGTTCTGCCACGGCGCGAGCCTCTCGATGGACCAGTTCTTTGCGTTCCACACGCAGACGCTGGCGACCGTCGACGGCATCAAGAACTGCTTCGCCGTCTTCGCCGCAGGCCTCGTCAGGTGCGTTATACTTCCGCCTCTAGCAGCGAGCAAGTGGCGTCGCTGACCGACTGACGGCTGCGTGTGTTGCTCTATGCAGCGCCGTATGTCTGTGTCTCTTCGTCGAGCGCGCGAAAAAGTGTCTGGACTTCGGCGTCACGCTCTACTTTATCGACCTGCTCGTGCAGTGCTTCTACTCGGTTCGTGTCTTGCTTCTCCTGCTGTTTCGCACCGGAAAGAGTCGCGACCCAACGATACACCATGTGCGCTGCAGGAATTCCCCAAGGCCTGGGACTGGTGGATCGTGCACCTCGTGTGCGTGGCGATGACCATCCTCTTGGGCGAGTACCTGTGCTCGCGCCGGGAGCTGGAGGAGATCCCGATGCTCGACCTCTTCTCCAAGCGCGCGCGCAGTTGAAGCCCGTGTGTTGCATAGCGAACACGAGCAAGAGAGGACGACGAAGAGACCCCATGCGGCTTTTTTATCATACACCATAAAGAGAGAGAGAGGGAGTAAAATACTGAAACAAAAAGGCGCTACTACTGATACAACGTTTCTTGCTGCGACTTGGCCGACTGCAGGCAAAAGTCGAGCATGCCGAGCTGGTCCACGTACGTCTTCTCCATGCGGTCTATGGCCGTCTGCACGTTCTCGTCCATGGCGCGCAGCTTTGGGAGCAGCTCGCGGCACGAGAGCGCGGCGAGAAAGTGCTCCATGTCGTCGGGCCGCTCGACCTTGGACGGGAGCCGCAGGTGCGTGATGCGCGGCAGGTTCGCGAGCTCGTCCAGAAGCACCGACGTCGGGAGATCGGCGTTCGACAGGTCGAGGCGCTGCAGCGTGTGGCGCTGCGTCCGCGCCAGCATGCGGACCCACGACGACTCCTTGACCACGGGCGCGACGATGCTCACGAAGCGCTCGGTCGGGAGCTTGGCTTCCTCCAGCGCATGCTCCAGGTACGCGGCGCCCATGCGCGTCCGCGGCACGAGGTCCAGCAAGTGCGAGTCCAGGGAGCGGTCTGCGCGGTCCAGGGCGATGCTCGGATCCTCCGCAGCTTCTTGCGCTTGGAGAGTGCCGTACCACGCGAGGATACTCTCCTGGTAATCCACGGGGACGCGGCTCTGGACGCTCGTCGGGCGGATCGGGATCACCGCGTGGTTTCGTGCGTGGGCTCGAGTCGCAACGTATTCGTGGTTCAGCAGCTGAGCTGCCGCGGACTGAGACGACGAGCCCACTTGCAGCAAGAACTTGGCGTACTCGCCGCACGCGCGGAATCCGGGCGGGAGCACCGCGTGCTGTGAGCTGAGCAGCAGCAACAGCGTCGTCGAGTTGCTGTGCGTCGTGTCGGGGAAGCGGCCGCGCGCAAAGAGAGTGACTGCGCAGCGGAACACCGACGTGAGCATGCATGGCGGCCGAAGCGGGCGCGCCTGCCCGAACACGGCGGCATGCACCGCGTTGAACACGTTGTTGTCGTCGCCGCCAATGTCGACGAGTGCAACGTCGTCGTCTTGTCTCCGTCGACGCAGCATGGGGTCACCCACGCGCCGCTCCTCGCCTGGGCCTCCATCTCGTGCGTTGCTGCCGTGAGGAGCGTCGACGTCCCGACCGCAGTACCACGTATTGAGTGAGCACAGCAGTTGGAAAATGGGGCCAGTCGCCGTCTGCGGGTCGTCTTTCGCGTCTTTGAGCGCGTCCGCAGGCTCGAGCACGAAGATCATTGTGGGCGAAATATCCGAATGCATGACGCCTGCCTGCTCCAACGCGGTGACTGCGACCAGTATCTGGCGCAGAAACGACCGCAGCACGCGCTCAGAGACCACGTGCTGGCGCTGCAGCCACACCTTCAGCGTCGAGCGACGGTATCCGTCCTTGACGCAGTGGATCTCGTCGTCGTTCTGGTCACCGCGGCCGCGGATCGTGGCAAAGAGCGCGGGGAACTGGACCTGGAGGTGACGCGTCGCGGCAGCCGTCGGCCACTCGTACGCATCCGACGTCGGCGTCTGGCCACGGAAGCACACCAGGTGCACGCACTCTACAGGACTCGGGTTGCGTCTTGGCGCTGCTGCTGCTACTGCAATCGAGCGACTGACGCTGCCATCGAGTCGCGCTGTCAGATCCAACGTAGGCGGCTGGTCTTCGCGTGTCTGCATCCACGCGCGGAACCGCTCGCGCTCGTCGAGCACTCGACCGCGATGCGCTGGAAACAGCATCTCGCCTGCTGCTCGCGTCGCGTTGTCGCCGACTTCAGCGGGCAGTTCCGAGACCCGCAGCCGCTTGAAGATCACGAACACCTGCATGGCGGGCAGGTCGGCCGCGAGACCAAGTAACTCGCGCAGCGGGTACCGCTCAAAGGGCGTAAACAGCCGCGGCTCCCAGATCACATCGTGGCGCGCCATATCCTTCCAGCTTCGGCACACGCCACTCGCGCCGATCAGCTCGCTCGGCGCCAAGTACCCAAAGACCAGCGTCTCCAGGCCCGAGAGCGTGTCAATGCCGACACTCGGCGCATCTCTTGTGGGCTGCGCGCTCGTGTCACCGCAGTCGTCGTCGTCTTCGTCCATCTGGGAAAAGATCATGCGCGTCTGGATGTCCATCGTCTTGCGCGGAGACCCAGCGGCAGCGTTACTCTTGCCAGCGACGGGGTAAAACTGGACCCGCGCGCGCACGTGGCGCAGCACCGCGAGCTTGTCCTGGCACTCGCGCTGCTTTTCCCAGAGCGGATCCTCGCCGAGACTGCCCTGCGGCGAGTACGCCGTCGGCTTTGGCTGGAAGCTCGCGTTCTGGATCGCGTGGATCCATCTCCGCGCCGAGTGGTCATGACGGCGGTGCTCCTCTGCGTCGACGTCCATGCTGCGCTCGTCGGAACGCGGACTGTTCAGGCGCCCGCGCGTGCCATCGCCATTGCCTTCCGCCGTGTCACCTGCAGGATCTTCCATCTTTTGGCCACCTGCTTCAAGTGCAGTTGCTGTGCGCAGCGGATGCGTCGCCATCTGCGGCGCTGCCACTACTGCTGTTGCTCTCCTAGCGTCCTCGCAGCGCTCGTTATCGCTGCGCCTCGTTATCTCTGCGCCATTGCTGCGGCGCTCTTCATGTGCCGCTTCTTGTTGCTGCAGCTGCTGATCGCGTGGTGTGGCGTCGCTGCTGCTGCTGAGCGCACTTCCGCCGCCTGCGCGGTCGCTGCTGCGAGCGACGGCGCGCGTCCTCGTGGCGTTCATGCGCGCGGGTCTCTCGGAGTGGATGCTGACGCTGCGGCTCCGGAAATGCGCATGGGTTACGCTACATGGAGGCGATGCTGTAACCCCCCTGACAGAGAAGGAATATTGCAGCGAAAATACGCGTAAACTACCGCGAACCGAAACCGATCCAAAATATATATCGCTCCATGAAATTTTATGGATGTTATCCACCAATCGGAAGGACTTTTTGTATTAACCAGCCAATGAACACGTCACAAAAAAATATCGAAGCTACGGGATTTCAGCCAATAAACAAGGAAAAAGACAGATCTTGTAATGAGGGTGTGGACAGTAGTGCTGGCGATTGTGCCTCCGGTTTGGGTTCAGTACCTCCTCGCACACAGAAGCAGCGCCGCATTGAAGCACCGCTCTCCCCACGCTCGGCGCTCTCTTCCCGCGCGCGCGCCGTGCACACGCAAGAGCCGCCGCAACCCTCGTCAGCCGCATTTCTCTCTCTCTCTCTCTCTCTTCCTTGCCGTCGCTGTGCGCGTGTCCCTGTCTCAAGACTAGTAGCTGCCGCCCCGTCGACATTAGTTGAAGGCGACGCACAGCAAAAGGAAGGAAGGATGAGCTCCGGCGTGACGAGCAAGACCGGCAGCTCCGGAGACGGCCTTGCGCTCAAGTTCCTGTTCGCGAACCAGGACGGCGTGCACGTCGTGCTCAAGTTCCCGAAATCCACGCTCGTGGCGGCCGTCAAGGCCGACTTGGCGCGCAATTGGCCGCAAGGTACCTCGCTTGCATACTCTCTCTCTTTGAGCATCGTATCCGACGCACCCACTCACTGCACTGTGTGCCAGGCGTCGCTCCGCCAGAGGACCCTAAGTCGGTGCGCCTGATATGTATGGGGCGCGGCCTCCTGCAGGACCACCAGACGCTCGACGGCTGCAAGGTGCCGGCGTTCCCGACGCACCCGACGCCGGTGAACGTGTCGGTGCTGCGGAAAGCGCCGTCGGCGGCCAGAGGTAGGCTGGAGCATGTGTCCTACTTTTGTGGGAGGTTGCTTGCTCAACGATGGGCGTGCTTGCTTGTTTGCTGTTGCAATGGGTTGCAGATTTCCCGCAGACGGCGGCAGCAAAGAGCGTCGCAGCAAGTGGTTGCGGTTGCGTGCTCCAATAGAGGAAGAAGAAAAATGGGCGCTTTGCGGAAGAACCAGGAAGACAAGACGGAGCCCCTTGCTTGGCGAATGTGTCGATAGCAAGTTGCACATGTCGATAGCGCATTGCGGACGAAGGGTCTGCGTGTCGCTGCACGCTTGCGGCTTTGTTGCACGTGTGCGTGTGTGTTGTTACTGCTGCTTGCTGACGTGTCGATTGCTCTCTCTCGTGACCTCGTTTTAATTTATTGGGTTTCCACGTTTTGTCGATTGTTTGTGTACGAGTGTGTGCACTACGCCTCCTTACTCTGGTTGTCGCAATTCCTACCTACTTACCTACTAGCGCTAATGGAACGGCTGCTGGCAGATCGGACACTTGTTCTTGCCCGACTGGTTGAACCACTTGTAGAGGCACGAGTTGTGGTACTTGTTCGAGCACGTCTTGCACGGCAGGTTGGGCAGCCCCATGGTCTTCGGGTTCAGGATCGAGTAGCAGATCGGGCACGGCTCGACGCCCTCGAACTCCTTGTCCACGTTCTGCTTCCAGAGCAGCACGGCGTCCAGCAGCGAGCCGTCCTGCGACGCCGTCACCTTGATAATCTGCAGCACCCAGCGGCGCCAGCGGTCCTCGGCGATGCCGATGCGCTTCGTGCACTCGACTTCGACCGACCGCAGCGGGTACGACGCCGGCACGCGGATCACCATCTCGAGTGCACACTCGTCCTTGACGTACGTTGTCGTGATCTCGCGCGACACGCGACTGCCCTTGACCGACATCTCACTGAGCAAACGCACACGCATAGCAGCATGAGGATCCCCCCATACAACATACAAAGAAAGAAACAAGGAGGGCGACGTACTCTACATCCCACGAGTGGGTCTGCGACGCCGACTGGATGATGTTAAGCTCCGACGCCAGGATAAAAGGCGTGATATGCTGCAGCATCCAACATCCAGCAACACGTCAGCAAAAAAAAACTATCTGCAAAGCAACACATGCGCACACTTACATCTTCAAAGTACTTGGCGGCCCAGCTGCGCAGATTGCGCGTGCACTCGTCGTTCCACCACATGCGCACCATGGCGGGCAGTCTCGTGACCGTGCGGAAGAACACGCGCGCGCCGACACGGAACACGCTGCTCTTGTCGTTCGCCCACGCGCGCGCGAGCCCATTCGCGAGATCCGCAACCTGGAACAGCGGCGCGTCTGCAAGCGTAACCTTGCTGTTGTTGCTCCGACTGGTCGCTGTCTCTTGCGACAAGAGCGTCGCGGCAAACGTGAGGAAGTTCGCGAGCAGCCCATGGCGCAGCGCGTAGGAGCTCAATGCGGCCGCAAGCAGCGCGGGCGGCGGCGGCGACGACGACGCGGCGCTCTCGCCCGCGGGGAACAGCTGCAGGAACAGGTCCCAGAGCAGCAGGCGCCCGAGCAGCTCGTCGTGCTCCTGCGGCCGCTGCTTGCAGCGCGTTATGCGCGCGTCGTCGAGCGGCGCCGCGAACTCGCGCTCGAGCGCTTTGCGCACGGCCTTGGGCACGAGCGCCTTGGCGAGCGAGGCCTCCGTCGCGGCCTCGTCGTCCGCGTTCACATCGATCGCTGCGTCACCCTGCAATGGCGGTCCACGCAGCGCGCCGCTGTGCGACGCGACAATGTACAGCAGCGCGCGCAGCTTCGGGTGCATCGGGTACGTGTGTGCGTCAAAGAGCGCTGCGAGCCCGTCGATGCCGCCAAAGCACTCGAGCACGAGCGTACGCATGCGATCGCTCGGCGCGCGCGGCAGCACGACGCACAGCGAGTGCAGCACGTGCAACAGCGACTCGTCGACCGCGAGCGAGAGCTGGATGATGTCGTACGCGCTGCGTGCCGACGTCGTCGCGCTCACGTACGTCGCCACCACGTGCGCCTTGAGCTCGAGGCCCTCGGCGAGCGCGCAGAGCACGGCCGCGAGCAGCGTGTCGCCGTGCTGCGCCACGTGGCCGCGCAGGCCCTCGTCGTCCGCCTGCACCTGGTCGATGGCGCGCAGCAGCCGCAGGAGCGCGACGCGGCCGCGGACAACGTCCTGCGGGTACGACAGCACCAGCTGCTGCTCGTCTTGCTGCGCCATGGCCGTGCGGTTGCGCTTGGACAGCTGGAGCGCCGCGGCCTTGGCGACGCTCTGCTTGCCGGCGATGACGTGCGTGATCGCCATCTTCGCGACCGCGGCCCACTTGTCCTGGTCCGCGGGGTTCTTGCGCACGCGCCACGTCGGCAACGCGCTCAGAAACTCGGTCATGAGCATCCACTCCGAGGCCTCGACGCTCGCGTACGCGCCCGGACGCAGCACGCTCTCCATGCGCGTGAGCACGGCCGTGTACGCCAGCTCGTCCAAGAGCGCGCCCAGCTCCGAGTCGCCCAGCTCGCTGTCGTCCACATGGCGCCAGCACGCGCCCGCGAGCCGCACAAACTGGAAGTACTGCTGCGCATTCGCCTGCGCGGTCGCTGCAAACTTGGCGACAAACGCCGCGATCGCAGCGCGTTCGCGCGCGTCGTCCGCCGTCGTGTGGTCTTTGATCAGCGACACGACGAGCGGCTCCACGAGCGCCAAGCCGTCGCGCGAGGCCCACGCAAAGTGGGACTCGACGAGGTGCTCGAGCCACGCCGCCTTTGCCGCCGGCGCCACGAACGACGCGAGCGTCGCGACGACCACAGACTCGAGATCGTCGCACTGGGACGCGCTCAGCAGCGACGACGCGTCTGCCGCCGTTGGCGCGTCGCTAGTGTCGCTGTGCTTGTTGGCGAAGACGAGGTTGCGGTGCTGCACTTTGGCGCTGTTCGCGGCGTGCGCAGGACTCACGATGTGCTGTAGCACATGGGCCAGCAGCAGCGGCGTTGTCGTCCGGAGCGCGTCATAGAGCGCATCGAGCGTCAAAAAGTGCTGCAGGAGCTCGGTCCGCGTCTCAAGCAGCGCATCTTCGCCGTGCTGCAGCGTCGCCGCGTCCGCGTTGTGGAACACAAACCACGTGAGCGCGTGCACGACGTCGAGGTCCACGAGCCGCTCCAGGAGCTCCACGGTCTCGCGCTCGTTGTCGCCAAACAGGCGCGCGTAGTACGTGCTCACGCGGGCGACGACGCGCTCGTCGTCGCACATCTCGCCAAGCACCTGCACGACGCGGTCCACGAAGCGCGGCAGTGCAGTCGCGTCCTCGCAGCGCAAGTGCAGGAGATCAAGCTGCTGCGCCAAGAAGTGCGTCGCAAACAGCGGCGCGCTATCGCCGTCATCGTCACTACCGCCACCCAGCAGCAGAAAGTAGCTCTTGGCGAACGCGCTCAGCTGGTTCGAGTTGAACGCAGCGCCAGGGGCGCTGGGCGGCGCGACCAGCAGCGCGTTGAGGTCGCTCGCAAGTGCGCGCGCAAACGCGTGCTTGCGAGCGTCGCTCCAGCGCGCCATGGACGGCAGCGCCAGCGTGTGCCACAGCGCCGCCGCGTCGTCGCGGAACCGCCCGCGCGCCGCGAGGTAAAACAGCTTCGCGTACAGATTGTGTTCGACCGTCGCGAGCTCCAACGGCACTGCGCCTCTGCCCCCGATCTTGGCAAAGAGCGTGAGCAAATGCGGCAGCATGCGCATGAGCCACTCGTTGTCGCTGTCGGAGCTCTCGCTACCGCTCTGGAGTGCAAAGTGGCCAAGGATCACGACGGCGTCGGGGCTCACGACGGGCACCGTCGCCGCGTCGCCGAGACTCGCGTGCAGCAGCGCCGCGAACGCGTCGCCGTCCATGGCGTCGAGCCGCCCCTTGAGGCTGATCATGAGGAACTCGTCGAGCAGCTTGCCATCCCAGATCGCGTCGAGCGCCTGCGATTCGGCGCTGCCAGCGGCTTTGTCGGCCGCTGACCAGCTGCCGCTCGCGAGCCACCGCTGCGACGTCTCGGGCGTGCTCGCGAATGCGAGCGCGTGGCGGATGATCGCCGTGGCCTCGACCATGTCGCCGAACTGGACGCCGCAGTCCTGGAACAGCTGCAGCAAAAAGCGCTTTTTCGCGGCCACCGCGACGAAAAAGTGGCGCCACACCGCGAGCGTTGACGTGTGCTTCCACGCGGCGCGGACGCCCAACTGCACGTGGGTCTCGAAGTGGGCGTCAGCCGATTCGTCACTCGCGAGCACGGCATCGAGGCCGATCGTAGTGTACACGCCGTCGAGCAGCGTCATCAACTGACCAACGGAAGAGGACGATGCGGCGGTGCTGGAGGACGAGGAGCTCACGAGCACATCCAGCTGCTGTATGCTCTCGCCGTACAACTGCGTCGCTGTGCGCGTCCACGCCGCCACTTCGACGTCCAGCGACTTGGCCGTGGCCTCAGAGACACTCCTGGCGAGCAGCAGACTCACTCGGGACGCGTCCAACGTCAACTTGGTCGTCGCCGTGCACAGCACGTCACGGATCCACGCATGCAGCGCCTCCAAGAACGCGGTCTTCACTGCCAGCGCCGTGTCCGAGCGTGCGGTCGTGGTTCCAAAGCTCGTCAACCGCGCCACCATCGTGAGCAGACTCGTGATGTACAACTCGACGCTGGCGTCTGCGAGCGGCGACGATGCCGTCGTCGTGAACACCGCCGCCAGCGACGTCTCGACCACTTTCTCAAACTGATCAACGTACTTGGCGACGGCCGCATCGCCTTGCTCGCTTTGCAGCCACGTCGCGCTGTCGTCCGAGGCCACAAAGATGCTGAAAGACGCCGTGAGGCACTCGAAGAACGCGTGGATCGCGAATCGCTCGTTGAACCGCGCGCCGTCCGAGTCCAGGAACTTGAGGATCTGCTCCAGCACGCCCGTGTAGAGCGCACACTTGCCCTTGCTGCGGTCGCCGACGGCGTCGAGCGGGATCAGCGCGAGCAGCGGCAGCAGCGTCGGGAACGAGATCCGCGCCGAGCCGTGGAAGCCGTGGCGGATCTGCGAAAACAGTCGTGGCACCATCACGCTCGTCGCAAACGTGGCGAAACTCGGCGACGCGTGCCAGACACTCGGGAACGCCTGCAGAAACTCGAGCACGGCATTCCACATGGCTTCGTGGTTGCCGGGCGATTTGTCGCCCAGCACGCTCAGTATGATCTTCCCAAACGCGTCTTCGCCCCGCGCGCGGACAATCGCCGGCGCCTTGGTCACGACCGCCGCGAGCGCGCGGTAGACGCATTTCCTCACGATGTCGCGCGAGAAGCTCGGGTGCTTGGACGTCGCCGTCGCCAGTTTGCCGAACTTGTCCGACGTGATCACACCCGCGACCGTGAAGCTCGCATTCTCGTCGCTGAGCTTCTCGAGCTGCTGGTGGTCCGCAAACAGGTTCACAATCGTGTGCAGCGACAGCGCCGCCGAAGAGATGCAGCGCTCGTACCTGCTCATGTAGCAAGCGCAGTTAGCACAGCGTGAAACTCTATCGCCTGCAACAACAACAACAACAAGGTTCTGCGCACCGTTCTTCGCGCTCATCCGTTTCGAGTGGGACGCCGTCAAACGTGTCGACGGTCTTGCCGAAGAACGACTGGAACTCCTCCATCATGCCGTCCAGGTACTCATCGACGACCTCCAACCGCGCCTGCACGTGCGGGAAAAGCGCCTCGAACGCCCTGTTCGCCTGTGCGGCAGCTTCGTTGTTGACATCGTGCATGGCCAGGAACCAGTACGGAAGCAGGCGCTTGAGGTGCGCAGCAAACGCCTTGGGCTTGAACTTCGAGCAGAGCACGAAGAGCACTTCGTTGAGCAGCTGGCGCACCTTGCGGTCGTTCTGGTCGCGCACTTCGTACGTGTAGAGCTGCACAAACGGTCCGAGCATGCTGCGGATCTCCAGCGGCTTCTTCGGCGGCAGGATATCCATAAGGAAGCTGTTCAGCGCCTTGATCTTCGTCACGGAGCCCTTCTTGCCGAGCATCTTGAGCGCCATCGTGATGTCCGCGTCCGCTCCGTCGTAGATCGTCTGCACGATCGCGTTCTTGCCCTCGGCGCCGCCATAGTGCGCGTTCGCGGCGGCGGCGCTGCTGCTCGCTGGCACCGCGAAGCTGCCGAAGCCGATGAAGCCCGCGGGCGAGAACGACGACAGCAGCTGCTCCTGCGCGCGCGCGCTGGACGCCGCCTTGCTCTGCTCCTGCCGCTCGCGTTGCTTGTTCTTCTTGGGCGCCATGGCGAGTGCGCGAGTGGGTTGAGGTCGCGCTTCCTTCCCTTCCTTCTCCTCTTCTCCGCAGTGAAAGCTGCTGTTTTTCGTGTCGAGGCTGTGTGGCACGCGGAGCTCCTCTCAAACTTGATAGCGCAGTGTGAGTGAAGGTCTCGAGTGGACCATCATCGCTCCTGCTGATGCGTCATTGCAGTGGGACATTGGTTACACCCGACAGGGCGTGAATGCGAACTGTTGGGTGAAATAGTGAAACTCCCGCTTCAATGGCATTCCCCATGGACTAGATCGGTGTCAATCTACAGCAAGAAAGCCAATTATTGCCCGAAAATAGCTAAATACGAGCTTGTAAGCCTCCGTGGGTCAAGAGTAGAGCGCAGAGTGGAGCTAACTCCAAAAGTGGGTCAATTGCTGACTCAATGTCCCGCGGGCAGTTAGGTAATCAATCCGATTGATCTGCAGGTGACGGCATGCTCTTCGCTGATTGGCTCTTCCCACAAAAGATTTTATCTCTCCTCATTGGCTCAAATCATGCTCTTTTGTCAAGTAATCCGCCAACGTCGCGCGCTGATTGGTGTAAGGCACCATCCCGAAACTAGTGTGGTCCACGCTAAAACAGCTTCGAGACACACACCCTTCGCGTCGCAGGTCAAACGGGCGAAAACCATTTTCAGGCCAAAAGAAATCGCGCGAAGCCCCCTTCGCCCCCCATTTGCCTGCCTCTCGGATCGAACGAACGAACGCCCACGATGCGCCGCGTCGTGAATGGGAAAGTGCTGCAGCACCTCTCGCGCCGCGCGCCGCCGCAGCAGCAGAGCGGCGTCGCGTTGCGCGCGGCCGCGCAGCCGCCTCGAACGACCCCTTCACCGTCGCTCTGGAGCGCGCAGCAGGTGATGCGCTTCTCGGCCGCAACGACCAGCGCCGAAGACGACGACGCCGCGGAAGACGCGGCCGTTGCGAAGGCAGACGAGCCGCAGGAGCTTGCGGAGATTGAAGACGAAGATCTCGGCCGCAAGCTCAAGCCGAAGGAGGTCGTGGAGCAGTTGAACAAATACATTGTCGGCCAGCCGGACGCGAAGCGCGCCGTCGCGATTGCGCTGCGCAACCGCTGGCGCCGCCAGAAGATCCCGGATGATCTCCGCGCCGAAGTGAGCCCGAAAAACATCTTGATGATCGGACCAACGGGCTGCGGCAAGACGGAGATCGCGCGCCGCCTCGCAAAGCTCTCGGAGGCGCCGTTCGTGAAGGTGGAAGCCACCAAGTTTACAGAAGTCGGCTTCCACGGCAAAGACGTAGACCAGATCATCCGCGACCTTGTCGAGAACGCGATCAACATGGTCAAGAAGCAGCGCAAGGAGCGCGTGCGTCGGGAAGTGCAGCACTTGGTGGAGAACCGCATTCTCGACGCGCTCACGGGCGCGAACGTGACGGAGCGCTCGCGCGCGTCGTTCGAGCGCTTGCTTCGATTAGGCGAGATGGAGGACCGCACGATCACGGTCGACGTGCCCGTCGCGAACAAGAACAACGGCGGGCCGATCTCGTTTGTCGCGGGCGAGAAGTCGCTGCCCATTGGCGAGATCTTTAGCAAAGCGTACGGCGAGAAGAAGTCGGAGCGCAAGGTGATGACGGTCGCCGAGTCGCGCGCCGTGTTTGAGGAGCTCGAGATGGAGAAGGCGATCGACATGAGCGACGTCGTGCGCGAGGCGATCAGCGAGACCGAGGAGAACGGCATCGTGTTCATCGACGAAATCGACAAGATCTGTTCGAACGGCGACTTCCGCCGCCAGGCCGACCCGAGCAGCGAGGGCGTGCAGCGCGACCTGCTGCCGCTCATTGAGGGCTCGGTGATCTCGACCAAGCATGGCAACGTCAACACGGATCACATCTTGTTCGTGGCGTCGGGCGCGTTCCACTCGGCCAAGCCGTCGGATCTGCTTGCGGAGCTGCAGGGCCGCCTGCCGATTCGCGTCGAGCTCAAGGGCCTGACCGAGTCGGACCTGTACCGCATCCTGACCGAGCCCGTGACGAACCTGATCAAGCAGCAGATTGAGCTGATCAAGACCGAGGACGTGCACCTCGAGTTCACGGAGGAGGCCGTGCGCGAGATCGCGCGCGTGGCGTCCGAGATCAACAAGACGATCGAGAACATCGGCGCGCGCCGCCTGCACACGGTGCTCGAGAAGGTCGTGGAAGATATCAGTTTTGACTCGTCCGACATGGCGCCCGGCTCGACCGTCACGATCACGAAGGACTTTGTCACGGAGCGGGTCGGCAAGCTGCTCCAGAAGACGGACCTCTCCAAGTTTATTCTGTAGAAAGCGGGGTAAGTAAAGACGCGAATGAGAGAGAAAACAAAAAGAAAGAAATGGAGGAAGCAGCGACCCACAGCAACAACAAAAAGCAAATACACGCACACATAACTTTCATTTTTCGCCAAGAGCTACGCACTCACCAAATCTCGATCTGGCTCTGGATGCGCTCAAGTTCCTCCTGGGGCAGGAGCTTCTGGTGCGCGCTCTGGCCTTCGCGCACCACTTGCTGCACGACCGTGTCCTTGAGCGCCAGCGCCTCGCGCAGCGTCTCGTCGTACGCGGTGTCGAGGTCCTGCATCGCAGCGTCCATCCGAGCGTCGTCGTCCATGCTGTGTGCATCGTCCGCTACGCCTCGCGCAAAGGCGTCGGCGCTCGCATCCAAGCCATCGAGCTCCAGAGGGTACTCGAACCGCTCGTACTCGATCTCACTGTACGCGTAGCGACGCCCCAGCGGACACTCGTTCCAGCCAGGGAGCTGCGTCCACGGCGCTGCTCCCGCTGTCGCTGCCTCACTCGCAACGGCACTCACGGCCGCATCGGTGCCCAACAGCGGGTGCGTGCGGATCCCCTTGCAGGACTTGAGGATTGCCTGCAAGCGCTCAAAGACCGCTTTCATCTGCGGCAATTGCTGTTTCTTTGTCGGTCGGAGCTCCTCAGACTTGCAGAGCATCTCAGCGCCTGCTTGGTAGAGATCGTCGACGGGCTCGGCGGCAAACTTGAGCTTTTCGCGCCATTCGTTGGCCACGAGGTACTTGATCCAGAGCAGGCAGATCTCCGTCTCGCGCCGTTTGTCTCGTGCTTCGTCGTCGCTTGTCTCCTCCTCTTCGCCTTCGTGCGCGTTTGATGCGTCGTTGTGCTGAAACAGCTTCTGGCAAAGCTGCGCGACGAGCGACGCGCTGAAGCTGCGCCACGCGGACTGGAGCTCAAGCAGCAATGGGATCAACGCGTCGCGCGGATACCGAGCCATCTGCTCGTCCACAGTGAGCGTCTGCTGCTGCTCGCGAGTGTCATTATCGGCATGAGCTTCGATGGAAAACAGCAACCCGGCCGTCGCAATGCGCTCTCCAAATTGCTCACCGGATACAAGCAGCGGGACCACGAAGAAGCGCACTTTATCCGCGTCCAAGAGCTGCGCGAGCCCGGGGGAAGCTTCAGGACTTGCGACAACAGCTTCAGCAGCCTCAGGGGCTGTGTTCGCCTCGCTCGGAGCTGGCAAAGTCGATGCGTCGCCGCCGAGTAACTTTGTGATACTCGCGTGGAGCAGAGCCGAGATCTCGAGCACTTGCGTACGCAGGAGCTCTTCCTGCTTGTACCAGTAGTTCGAGCGCAGCCACGCGAGCAAATGCTGCGCTGCGAACCGAAGCACGGGCAGCGACGGCATCTGGTTGTGCGTCGACTCGTGGCGCAGGTCGACGATCCAGAGCGGGATGCCGATGCGCTGCGCGAGACCGCTCACCGCCATCGCGTACGTGCCCTTCTGCGCGCTGTCGACGAGACCGTTCACGCAGCGCACGACAGCGGACGCGTACTGGAGCGAGAGCTCCATGTGCGAGCGCGACGCGACGCCGACGCCGTGGTGGTGGTGACCCGCCATCTGCTCGTGTAGCTGGATCTCCACGAGCTGCGCCGTGGCCGAGACCGCGACGGGCAGCTGCGCGCGACTGCGCCACACCGCGACCCGCGAAAGCGCGCGCTGCTGCGCGTGCACGTCCTGCGAGAAGAGCGCCGCGTGAACGCCCTGCCACTCGCACCAGTCGAGCCACTGTACGTAGTTCCTGCGCCCGCTCATTGCTCTTGAGTTCCTCCAAAGCGCCAATATGATGATGGCCAAACGATTTCGAAGCGTTGCGGCATCGTTTCAGCCAACCAGACACCATAAAGAAACAATTCATCCAATCGATTCTTTCTGCTAAATTATTTTCAGCCAATCGTATGATGCCGTGGACTCAAAAATGGCGATTATTTTCATGCAACGTGGTTTATATGGGAGATCGTTCTCGATGGAGGAGGATACAAGTTACTATAGCGCTTCTTAGCGGTCGGTGCACACGGAGGACGCTGTGGGCGAGATCTGCTGGCAGCAGTAGCAGTTGTCCCAGTCGCGGTCGCAGCGGCTGCAGCGGCTCGCGTCGCTGCCCATGCTCGAGTAGCTCTCGCGGTGCTGGTACGGCGCGGTCGAGTAGTCCATCACGGCGCCATTGTAGAGCTGGTGGTTGTTGCTCGCGTGGTGGGGCTGATGGAGGAACGGCGGCGGCTGCTGCTGTTCGGTCATGAGCTCTAGCTGGTGCTGCCGCTGCGCTGGGTTCATATTCACGGGGTAGATCGAGTCCTGCTCTTCGTTGCAGTAGCAGTGCGTCCATTTCTGCAGACAGTTGTGGCATGTGTCCGTGGCGACCTGGCGCGACTGGGGGACCTGCGGGTTGCCCATGTCGCGCTCGACTTGGGATGTATAGCTGTAACTCGGCGTGCGCAGCCCCGCGGCCTTGATCTGTTCCTGGTGGCGCTTCTCCTCTTTGGCCTGCAGGATCTCGATCGGACGTTGCGGCTTGGACGACAGGTTCGGGAACAGCGTGCTCGCATTGTCGATCTGCAGAAACGATTTCAGGATGCAATCCTCGATTTTCTCGCGCGCCTGCGTGCAGTCGTCAAAGCTGCGCGCCATCAAACACAGCAAGAGATGCCGCAGAAACAGTCGCAGACTGTCCATGCGCTCCTTGACGACCGCCGCACGACTCGAGCGCAGCAGCCGTCTCCGCGGGAACGGGTACTGCGAGATCTGCTGCGTGTACTGCTCACAAAAGCCGCAGTGGTTCCACGCGACCAGCTCGATGAGCTCCTTGCGGAGCTTGTAGAAATCCGAGTACCGTCGCCGCACGACCGTCTTGCCGTCCGTGGTCAGATTGCGCACAAACACCGTGTACATCGTGAACTTTTCGCCCGCGGACGGTGCGGCGCCTCCGCTCGCGAGGGGGTCGCCGCTCTCGACCTCCTTGGACGCCGTGATCTTGACGGAGATCGATTCTTCGTCGATCATCATCGTTCGTGTCTTTGTTTCTCTCTACTCGGTGGCGGCGGCGCACTCGGACGTTCCTTCGGCTTCCGGGCTGCGGCGCGAACGAAGCTGCAGTGGACACGGGCGGGCGATTGGGAAATGTGGGACGCGTTCGCGCTCGTTGCCCCGAGTGCCTGTGTCTGGCGTCGTCCTCTGCCGACAACGGGTCCGGCACCTGTCTGTGTGCGAGATGTGGGCTTTTACGTTGCCGCGACAGATGTCACACAGTCTTAGAGGTCTTTTTATTTAGCGTAATGTACGCGATAGCGGTTTTTATGAGTTAGAGATAAAAATAGTATCTAAAAATCGCCTCTTTATAGTGGATGCATGCTCTGATAATGCGTCCTACGCGTTATGAGAATTGTGACCGAACGACACGAGCGATTTGGCTATCCATCCGCTGTGAAATGTGTAAGCCGCATCGAGGAAAAAAAAAGAAGGAAAACGCTTGCTCGGGAAAAAACCTCGATATCGATAATCTGGGGCGGCGTACATGCTGGTGTAGGGCACAAAATAGGTCCGACGACGAGGACGTGCGCCGCTGCGATTGGCTGAAAAGCGCGCCATGGTCACTTTTTGCTGCGCGCACGTTTCACAAGGAAAAAAATTTAGAAGAAACAAACCAAAGCAGAGCAAAAATCGAATAGAGAAACGCTCCGACGCACGAAGGCCGAGCCGCTTCGCTCTCTCCTATCTATGTAGGAGGGTCGATACAGTACTCCAAATGCGTGCCTCGTGTCAAAAAGATCGCGCGCATACTGGACCCAAGTACAGTGACCAACCCTTGAAGCGTGTGTGACGTTTGGCTTCCGCGTGCGCGCACGTCTCGGGATGGAAAGATCGTGATCTGACAGGAGGCGCATCGCATCTCACGCCGCCAAGATCGCACTGGGTCCGGTGGACATGCGCCGCCTTCTCAGGGGGAGGACGGCGCAGCGCGACATGTCACGTGGCGCGCCGACGCTGCCGAGAAGGCGCTTCTAGCGCGCCCATCCGTCCCAAATACGCATCAAGTGACGAAAACGGCGGCGGAGGTTTCACGGAACCCGCACGGGCGGAACGACCGCCCTTTCTTCCGGCCATGTGGCTGTTATAGAACTAACTCATCGTCCAATATGCGCTTCTACTCAATCGTTTGCTTATACCCAACGCTACTACATACTCGTTAAATACCATCCGTCCTACCCTTTCTTGTCTCTACACTAGCCTAGTTAGTTGTGCCCACGCTTATACTTACTTTTTTTTCTCTCTCTCTTTTTCCTACACGTCGCTGCCGACGCCGGAGGCGCAGACGCTCTCCGTCACGCTGCCCGCGAGCACCACACCGTTGGATGCGGCCGTCGCGGCTCGAGAGGACACGTCGGCGACCGACGCGCTGTTGCGCTGCTTCTCCGCCATGCGCTGCAGCGTGAACACGAGCAGCGACCGGTCTTGCTGGAACTCGCGGTTCATCTCGTGCTTGCCGAAATCGCTCACGAACGTCAAAAGCTTTTCGCGATTGCGCAGCAGCACTTGCTCCACTTCCAGCGACTTGTTTGGGTTCGCGACGAAGATCTTGAACACGTCGAACGCCTCCATGCGCAGGGCCTTGCTCGGTTCGCGCAAGATCAGCATCACGAGCTTCAGGTTCTCGCGCGACGCAACGTACCGCTGCATCACGGCAAAATTCACTGGGTTCAGCAGCAACTCCGCGAGCAGCTGCAGCGCCTGACGCTTCGTCACGTAGTTCTCGGACGACAACAGCGAATTGAGCAGCCCGAAAATACGGTCAAACGAAGCATTCAGGCAGTGCACAGTCTTCTCCTTGTGGCCCATGAGTAACCGCGTGATGTTCATGAACGCGTCTGCCGAAATATCAAAGTTGCTGTTGGTCAGCGTCACCTTGAATAAATACGCAAACTCGGCCTCCATGTCCCGCAGAAACGTGACCGTCAGCATCTCGTGCACAAAGCAATCGCGGAGCATCGTGCCGCAGATCAGCGCCGTTTCGTTGTTGCGGTATCCTTCCACCAACCAGCCCATGATCTCGGAGCGCTTGGCGACAAACTCGTTGAAACCGCGCAAATTGTGCACCGTCATCGCGCGGAACACGTGGCCGACGTACTTGCGCGTCTCAAACGTGAGCAACGCCATCACTTTCGGGAGCAGCACCTTCTCGAGCACGCGGAACCGCATCAGGTACTCGGCCATGCGATCCATCTTCTTCTCGCGGTCCCCCTGCGCCTCGTCCCAATCGTGGAACACCGACCGGATCTTCGCCCACTGACGCTCCAGCTCTTCAGGGACTGTCTTCTCGCACGGTTCCTCGTCGCTTTGGTCGTCGCTGTTGTCCTCTTCCTGCAAATGCGGGAGTGCCTCGTCCTCGGGGTCAATCGGGTCGCCCGAGTCTGTGCGGCCGCGCTTGCGCACCTCAAAGTCGACGTCCTCGCAGGTGCTGGACGCAGTGGCCGTGCTGCCGTTGCGCTTGCGGTTCAGCTCGTCGATGGCCGCGATGGAAAGAGCATCGAACGCGTAGTCGAGCTTGTCTTCGGGCACCAGCTGCGTCAGGAGCGAGTCGACAGACCGCACGAGGTCCATCATGGGTTTACGGCGGTTCCAGAAGAACGCGTTCATCGCGGCTCAAATCGCGTTCGCGCCGCGTTGGCGTGTGTGCGTGCGTAGTCGTGTTGTGAATCGCAGACGGACAGAGACTCTGCGTCTTTTGTCGTTGGTCGTCGTCTGCTGCTTGCTCGCGACGGTTTTCGCTTCTTCTGTTTCTTTGGCGAGAGAAGGAGGAATGCGCGCCGCGCGTGAGTGAATGAATGTCGAGAAGCGAAAGTGTTGCTCTGCCCACAACAAAAAGCGCTTGCTCTCTTCCCACAGTGGCACCTCGAGTGCGCTTGGTTCCGAACCCACAACACCACAATACAGCACGTGACGTCACGAGGTCCAAAGGTTTCCGCTCTTTGCGTTTTCCCCGCACGCCACCCAAACGCGCTGAGGTGTCGGTCGTTGTGCGCGCACGACGCAAGTCAAGAACTGCGGGTTGGCTGGCGTTTGTGGATCTGATGTTCACACGAACTTGACCAGTAAATCACAAACCACGCGTGTGCCGCTATGGAAGGAGCCGCCGCAAAATACACCGTAGGATGCGCGGCCAGAAAGGGCAAATGCAGCGCGCGTACCGTACTGTACGCCACTGAAGAACCCTTCCCCCCTCGCGCGTTTTCGATAGGTGAAGCGCTGCGATTGGGTTAGTGACCCACATAAAATTGCCTCGCGAGTAGGGGAATGCTGCGTTGTGACATCGGATGAAATAACGATTTTCCATAGAAAAAATGTATGAGGGCCGCTCGCAAACCGATGGTCGGACGGGACACTTCCTCAGAGAGGGTAGGGCATATCAAATGACCGTTACTGTCGCAGCGCAACAGATGGTAATCAACGTAAAAAACGAATTAGGGGCCAAGCGGTTCTTTATTTTGGGGAAAATCGGAGTGCTCCCCAAAGTGCAAGCCAAGCATCACTACTGCCTGTGGTTTCGGGCTGTTTCACATTCCCTTTTTGGGCTCTTCCGTTGTCGAGCCTGACCGTAAGCTTGCCGCAAAAGGTAGGGTAGAGAGTAACGACACCTAATCTCGCCTGACATCAGTGACTGTCGACCGAAACGCTCAGGACTGGAAATGGATGCTTTCGCACTTAAACGAAGGTCCCACGGACCCACGAAATGTTGCACGAAGGGAGCGGAAGTTGAAGTTTGCCGCCTTTCGGAATGCGCGCAGAATGCGGAATCGCCATTTTCGGAACGGCGGCGGAAGCGACGAACCATTCGCGGCATGAAGGGCATCCGCCACGGCCTCGTGATTCTCGCGGATGCTTCTCGCTGCGGTGATGGGGGCGAAAACGCGAACGAGAAGAACAGCCAGGGCTTTGGCGCGGAACGGTTGGTAGCCGCGAATGTGGCCATTTCATATGTTGATATCATGTTTGCCCTCCCCGTCTGTCGCGCATGTTTCATGTGGATCTTTCGACACTCATGTCGCTTTTGCATGCGGGGTCAAGACACTTTGATCGCATGGATGCAAAGCGATGAGAAATGGACGAGCGAAGAGAGAGCGGACGCGAGAATACAGAATGGCTTCCCCATCCTCGTGGGTCACTGACGCATGTGATCGGTGGGGGGTCCACCGATCTTTTGTACACTCATAGATACATGGAAGCGGTGCGAACATTGGTCCAAGAGTATGTGTTCATGGCTCAGAAGATGCAGCAGCCGCATCCACGTGATGCTTGCTGTGGCTCCGAGGGAGGCGGCGATGATGATGGAGAGGATGCTACTGTCGGACAAGAAACGACGGGAGTTACCGAAAGTCGCTTAGTCTTGTCAATCAACTTTGTCGCGCCCTACAACGCGAAAGCAATAGTGTGCCAGCAAATCGAGATGGAGCGACCTGTCGCAGTTACGCGACGAAATCAGCGACTTCTCCAGGAGGTCTCTCGCCGATTGCTTATCCACCCTCAAGAGCCAACCAAGTCGCCACGATGACGACGAAGTCTCCTCTGCTGCACTTGTTCGAGCGCTGGAGTGGTTTAAAGATTCGTTCTTTACAGTATCCGTCATCGCGCCGCCAGACAGCATCCCACTTCGACAAGTTCCATCGTTCGCATCCGCTTTGACTAAGCTGCGCGAAGTTCAATTCGTTTTACTCCGCTCCGATGATGAGCGCGCTGTGCGGTCTTCCCAGAACATTCTTCGTCTGCTGCGTACCATCAAGCGCAGCGAGAATCCGATGTGTGGCATCCGCCAAATCGACAACTATGCACTTCAGCTTCATGGGCTGATGGTATGTGGACTTGGTTGTGCTTGCGGTTGCTTGGAAGATGTTGATTCAAAAGGACTTGGAATTGCAGAAGGAGTGGATATACCGAGTGGCTCCAATTGTCTCAGCAAGCATCTACTTCAATGGCCTTCCGCAAAGCAAAGGCAGCCCTGTAGCACTAACTATTGACATCCGCAGCAACTATTTGCTTCCAAGCAGAGGATTTCAAATGCTTCATGCCGGAATGAGTCGCTTGGAAATGATGCACATCGTTCCAATGGCGTCTGTGCATCCATCGATATTGATGGGATGCCCTCTGCATGGATGCCCACCGTTTGATGCAACTATGCCAGTCGATGATGCGAAAAATTTCAGTCAAGCGAAAGCCTTCGTCCGCTTTCTGGAGACGGAGCTTTGCGGTGCAATCCTCCGATGCAAACTTGAGGTATGCTACTGTATCGAAACACAAATCCTTACGTGCTGCTCACGACACACTTATTTCCTAGATTCAGAGCGAGTTCTATCTCATGGTCCCATTGCGAGGTGAAAGCGTCAATGTTCAGTTTCTCTTCTTCCACATTGCCAGCGCCGAAGAGATTTTGATGCCGTCGCCAGAAGGCTGCAAAGCCACGGCGCCACTGGCAAACACAGTCGAAGACCGTGCAACGTTCGAGTTGCTTCAACAGATCCCACGCCGGGATTTCAATCCGTTTCACTATCGATCCGGCGCGATTGGAGCGTCAATGAGAATCAGGAAATCTTCGTCCAAAGCTAAACGCCATCCCACTGCTTCAGAAGCAAAGGCGAAGAAGTCGAAGAAGGGGCCGAGCGCTGATTCTAGTCTGAAATCGTATGCGCCCATTCCAACGTCAAAGCGCAAGACGCTTTCATAGTTATGCCGAGGCATCGCCATTCCAAAAATTGATTCTACTTTATTATGAAAGTGCGTAATACAGGCAGAAGGCGAGAAAACACACATGGAGACGCAGCGATACATTCTACACACAGACGAGCTTTCTGCGATTTGGGTTCTTCTGAAACTTGTGACTGCGCGTGTCCAAGCGTTCGCGGTGTTTGGCAAACAGAAAGTTCTTTCGTCGCGACTCGGCGATCGACATGCCGCTCGAGATGTTCTGCAAGCAATCAAGAAAAAAAAAACAAAGCACACACGTTAGCACGCGCACAAGATCAGACAACTCAGCACGCATTGGCAAAAGACAACTCACGTTTCTCTTCGCCAAGAGGTTGGCCACGAACGCAGTCGAGAGCGCTGTGCTGCCAGCAGCAGGGTCCACGCCAGCCGTCTGGTACGCGAGCAGGAGACGCTCCTTCGTGACCGCGAGCACGGACTCTCGCGATTCTTCCGGGCGGAAGCGCTGCTGGTAGTAGCGACGGAACTCTCGACGGCCGAGATGCTTGCCCGACGCCAGCACGAGTTCGCCGGTCTCCGACACGTTGATCGTGTGCAGTGCTTCGTCGTCGTCGTCGTCGCTTTCCTCGACTTCTTCTTCCACGACCTCTTCATCGTCGTCGATACTGGCCTCGCTGTCTGTCTCCCACTCGACATTCTCGCCCTCAGCGTCGCCGTCTTCCGTTGGCGCAGGGAGCGCCTTCTTCTTGGACTTGTACTGCGAGGAAAAGTCGTAAAAATCGAGCAGCTCTTCGAGATCGTCGTCGTCGTCGTACGGCAACTTGCAGTGTGACAGCGCGGTCATGTGCTTCTGCACGTCGTGGTAGTTGCGGAACGTCTTGCCCTTGCCGTTGCAGTAGAGACAGAAGTTGCCAAGCTTGACCTTCTCGGCCAAGTAGTCCACGAGCCCCTCGGCGTCGACCAGGAACTCCACGTCCGGGATGAAAAAGCCGTGCTCCTTGAGCATGTGCGCCAGGTTAGCGTCGAAGTCCGCGGCCTTGTGTGCACAGAAGATGCAGTCTTCCTTCGCCAGCGGGATCTGCTTCTTGTACTCTTCGAGCGAGACGGCGACTTCCTCGTCCGTCATGGTCGTCGCAGGATTGGTGCTATCGGCCGAGTCGTCGTCCTCCGTCGAGTCGTCGAGCGACACAATGTCGAGCTTCTTCTGGATCGTCTCGGTCGCATCCGCGACCGTTGGGTTCTTCTTGGCGTTCGCCAAGTGCTTCTTGGACGTCAGGTGGTTGTCGTACGCGTTCGAGGTCGTGAACGTCTTGCTGCACGCGACGCATTTGGTCATGGTCTTAACGCCCGACTTCTTCATCTCCTCGCGCTTCTGCATCTGCTTGTGCTTCGGGTCATTCTCCAGCGCCTTCTGCTTGTCCTGCAGCACCTTTTGCATGCGGAAGTTGAACTGCTCCTCGCTCACGGGCGGCAGCTCCACGACCTTGCGCTTGAGGTTGTAGCGGTGCCAGTCGGAGCGAAAGTGCTCCTTCTGCTCGTCGAACGACGCGAACTCGAGGCGGCAGGCTGTGCACGTCCACATGATGGCGCTGATACGAACGCGGCGCGATGCAGCAGGTCTCGGAAAGAGCCGCAGACGTCGAGTCCTCCACGCGCTGCTCCAATGCCCTTTCAAAGTGTGTGTTGCCGACCGAGTTACAACCCAAACGGGTGGCAGCCCACTCGAATGAATAAAACAAATGCGCCGATGCACTGCTTGTTTTAAACACAAATCTGGGTTTGTCGAGAGTGATGGTCGTTACGTTGAAGGTTGCTCGAAGGACACCTGTTTGCGTCACCGCCAGGAAAATACAAGCCCGGTGCTGCTTGGTGCAACATTCCGGGCGAATTACCACCACACAAAAGCCTTCGACGTCGAAGTCAGTTCTGCTTCAGCATCCCACGCAGCAGCAGCATCATCCATCTCCAGCACCAGCAGCAGCATGGCGCTCTCCACTCTGCTGCGCCGCGCGTCGACGGCCACGGCGGCCGCGCGCCGAGGCGCCCTGCGCAGCTTCCCGCAGACCGCGGCCTTCAGCACCGAGCGCCCCGTGGCGCGCAACGCGAGCTTCGCGTCCTGGACCGACGACGACGTGGCGCACTTCCGCAATATGCTCGGCCGCCCCGAGGCCGTGCTCACGGAGCTCGACGACACGGCGGCGTACACCGCCGACTGGCTCAAGAAATACAAGGCGCAGAGCCAGCACCAGCTCGTGCTCAAGCCCAAGACCACGGAGGAGGTGTCCGAGATCCTCAAGTATTGCCACACGCGCAACCTGCCAGTGGTGCCGCAGGGCGGCAACACGGGGCTCGTCGGCGGCAGCGTGCCCGTGTTCGACGAGATCGTGCTCTCGACGTCGGCCATGAACTCGGTCATCGACTTTGACGACGTCTCGGGCATCCTCGTGTGCGAAGCCGGGTGCATCCTTGAGAACCTCGACAACTACGTCGCCAAGAAGGGCTACATGATGCCGCTTGATCTCGGCGCCAAGGGCACGTGCCAGATCGGTGGCAACGTGTCGGCGAACGCAGGCGGTCTGCGACTGCTGCGCTACGGATCGCTGCACGGCACGGTGCTCGGCGTCGAAGCTGTGCTCGCAGATGGCACCATCGTCGACTGTCTGAGCACGATGCGCAAGGACAACACGGGGTACGACCTCAAGCAGCTCTTCATTGGCTCAGAAGGAACGCTGGGTGTCGTCACTAAGGTGTCGATCTTGACGCCGCCTCGCTCGTCGTCTGTCAACGTGGCGCTGCTCGGCTGCGAGGACTTTGAGGCCGTGCAGCGCACCTTCGTGGAGGCCAAGAAGCACCTTGGCGAGGTGCTCTCGGCCGTGGAGTTCATGGACCGCCAGTCACTCGACATGGTGCTGTCGCAGCAGGACTGGCACAAGGATCCGCTCGAGATCAACTGTCCGTACTACATTTTGATCGAGACCTCGGGTAGCAACAGCGCGCACGACATGGAGAAGCTCGAGGGCTTCCTGGAAGAGGCCATGGGCTCCGGCACTGTCGTGGACGGCACCGTCGCCCAGGACACCGTCCAGGCGCGGAAACTGTTTGGCATCCGCGAGGACATCACGCTCGCGCTGAGCTCGCGCGGCTACGTGTACAAGTACGACTTGTCGCTGCCGATCAGCCGGTACTACCAGATCGTCGAGGAGACCCGCGAGAAGCTCGCGCCGCTCGGCGCCGAGGTCGTGTGCTTTGGCCACTTGGGCGACTGCAACCTGCATCTCAACATCTCGACGCTCGCATACGACGAGAAGGTGTTCAACGAGATTGAGCCGTTCGTGTTTGAATTTACCTGTGCGTACTTGCGCCTGTATTTTGACAATGGGATGCGGCAATGCCTTGAACTCACTTGTGTGTGCTGCTGCTTTTGTTGTGATAGCCAAGTACCGCGGCAGCATCAGTGCCGAGCATGGCATCGGGACGCACAAGCCGTCGTATCTGCACTTGTCCAAGTCTGCGAACGCGATCAAGCTGATGAAGCAGATGAAGAGCATGATGGACCCCAAGGGCATCCTGAACCCGTACAAGGTGCTCCCAGAGGTCGTCGAGGAATAAATCAATTGCACAGCACACAGAATGGAACAGAGCGAAAGCAAAGCAAACCCAACGCGCGCAAAAGAGTGTGGACGGAGGCGCGCAAGCTCCTTCGACTTGGGCTTTCGTCGTGTCCCTCCACCTACGCGCGCGATCCAAACAGTCATTGTACCGCACATGGCTATTGCTAATAAAGAAGAAGAAAAGGAAAGCGGACGTGTCTACTGTTGCTGCTCGATCGTCTCTGCGAGCGAGATGTCGAGGTACTTGAAGCTCGCGCCGCCGATGACCCGCTCGGGCAGCTCGTCGGCGGCCTCGCCCTGGATCGTGATGAAAATCTGCACGTCCAGGTACGTGGCCCAGCTGCAGCAGAGCGAGCCGATGTACGTCGCGGCCGTGCTCGATGCGATGTCGAGGTCGAGCTCGAAGTAGTTGTGGCGACGGAAGTAGTGCTGCGTGAGCTTGTTGCCCGAGAGCACGGGGCGGCTCGGCACGAGCGTCTGGAAGACCCACGGCGCGTTCTGGAAGTCCGGGATCAGCTTGAAGCGCTGCGTGCGGAACGCGTCGTCCTCTGCGTTGCAGAACGACCAGAGCAGGCGCTGAAAGTTCTTCTTCGGGTCGTGCTCCGTGTCCGAGACCGCGTCGCGGAGCTTTGGCAGTAGCCAGTACGACACCACGCATGTGTGCTCGGCGTTCGGGAGCTCCATGTTGAGAATGAACACCATCGAATCCGGGAACGCCTCTCGACAGTATTTGAGCACACTATGCGGCCTCGTCTCCTCCTGCAGCGCGATATGGTGGCGGTCGCCGACGTCCGCGACGTTCAGCACGTCGACGTGCAGCAACTTGCCGAGCGCGTCGCCGCTCGGGACCTTGACGTGGTCAGCCAAGTAGGTCGCGCCGCGCACCTGCACGTCGCTCGAGTCGGGCTCTGCCCACATGGAGCGGATCGCGTCGCTGTAGACGCTAAACGGCGCGTTCGGGAACGCCGCGTCGTCCGCCACAAGCGAGTTCTCGTGGACGTCTTGCTCGGCCACGACGGCCTCCGGGTGCGGCTGCGCGTCCGCGAGCGCCTTGTCGCGCAGCGCGAGCATGTCCACGTCGGCCACGAGCGCCGCGTCCACGTCCCGATCGTCCGTCATCCTCTTTTTTTTTTCTTTTTTCTGTCGTGCAGTGCAGTAGAGACCTCGCTGCTTCTCGCCAGTGCGGCTTGGAGAAATGGAGATGTTGACGGAGAGATTCGTGGTGTGATGATGCCGCACGAAATAAATGGGAGAGGCTTCAAGCGCGCGGCTCTCTTTAACTTGATGCGCGGTTTAGTGACAAGCCACCATTCCATTGGCCGTAATCAGCGTCCCGCACAATAGGGGTCCTCAGTTTTGGCAGCAGCTAATAAAATGGAGATGGGCTAAGGCAAAACGATAAATGATTCGTCAAAATTCGTCCGAATTTGTAAAGCACATTAGCTGCTGGCCCCCCCCACTTTCAGCCTCGAAATCGTGGCTGAAAAGTCGGCCTTGGCAGCTAAACGGAGAGTACTAGCATGGACGTGCGCTCACAACGTTTTCCGCACCTAAATCTGCATCCGGCATTTGAGCTTGCAGCTCGGACGGACGTGAATCCTCGATCAGCAGATTACGAATGACTAAGGCCGACAGGAACAAATGAATGACGCGCTTCATATCGGGAGCGCCGCGTATGATGACACGGACGCCTTTGAAAAACTGGAAGTGGGCATCGATCAATCCAATGCAATGCTCACTTCGAATCCGTGTTTTGGCTAGTTTGGTATTGAAAAACTCGCACTCGCGAGATAATTGCGCGCCCGGAAGCTTTTTGAATGGAGTGACCATATGCTGCGAAGGGCGGAACGCTGTATCACCGACCAGGTACTGGGCATCCATGAAGTGGGTCTCGGGCATTAGATATAGAGCCGAATTGAACCACACCCTGTTGTCGTGCGTAGATCCTGGCCAACCAGTTAGCACGTACGTGACCCTGGCCTTGTCATCGCAACACAAAAGCGCGCTCAACGCGTAGCAGCCTTTCCGAGAGTAGTAGTCCTCGCCGTTCAGAGTT
>JAADVP010000020.1:0-59879 GCA_023335675.1 Globisporangium solare | reverse complement strand
GTGTTCCTCTCTCGCTCAAGTTGCTTTGTACTTGACCGTCGAGTGAAACAAGAAGAAAGGGAGCGCGTGGTGGTGCGAGGAGTTCCTCCTGTTCCACGTCTTGCTGTCGGTCTGCTCGGCGCGGAAAGCAAGCGCGTGAAGGGATTAATTTCGCTCGCAGGACGGAGAAAGTTGAACCTTCGATTAAGTACGGGCAATTGACTCGTTGCGGTGGTGTGTGTCTGTTGGCGGTGAATGACTCAGCGGCAGCCTCAAGCGTTCGTGGAGATCGAATCAGGTGAGTGAAATGGATGCGGGGAAACGGAGTTGCTGCGGCGACTTTTGCGCAATATGGTGGAGTTTCTCTGGCGCCATCATCATAATTTACTGATTTTTTTTTCCAAAACTGTCGGTGTGCATGCAGTTCAGGCAGCAGTACCTTCGCGCATGATGGAAAGCGGCAGCGCAGCATCGACCACGAGTGCGTTCCACGCAGCGGAAGGTCCTGGCAAACGGCCGTCCTCGGAACGCCACAGTGGGGATCATTCGCGCAAACAGTCGGTCAATGGTGTCCAAGATGCAGGTGCGTCATCAAGCTCTCGCGGGGGCGGCAACAGCACTAGCACCACTAGCAATTCGAATTATAGCAAGGACCAGTTCAGCAACAGCAGTAACCACCGATCTTCCTCTCGGTCGGGTTATCAGCAATCCTCGTCGCTACCACAGCAATCGTCGTCGTCTTCTTCCAGAGGTGGTGGGGGTGGAAGTAGTAGTGGTAGTAATGGCAGCTCGCTGTCACGGCGAAACTCATCGACTCCATCCGGCAGCTCCTCTCGAGATCGCGACCATCGAGGAGCTCGTGGCCATTCGAAGCCTCGCGATAACAGCAGCTACCATCGGGACAAAGGGAGCTCCTCATCTCAACATCAGTTTGGTGCATCGGGAAATCCTGTAGTTCGACTTCGAGAACGGAACAATATCCTGCAAATGCATCGCACTGGAAGTCGGCGTACGAATTTGTCACAGGCTGACGTAGCCGTTCGAGTGCTCGGCATGGACACGGCGTATATGAAGGTGAGCGAGGCTGAATCAAGACTGGTCAATACGCCTTACACTTCTTATCATTATCTTTTTCACACATGCAGGATCCCGACACTCCGCTTGTTTCAGAAAAGATTGGTACGCCAGGCGTGTTTCCAACGAATATGAACTTCCCAGAAGAGAAGTTTCGCTTTCATGCAGTCCGCAGTGCGGCGTATGTGAATCCGTTGCCGCGAGGATTTGGCACGAACTGGCATTTGCAGTACTCGTTTTTCACCGACAAAAAATTTCCAGTTTTTGATGAAATCGCGCAGGCTTCGAAAGTGATCAAGCAAATTGAAGACTCGAACGAGAGCATGTCCATCACGGCTAGTAATGCGGATGCGACAAACCAAGATCACGTATTTACATCCTATTTAATACGAAATGTGCGTCGAATAGACGAACGAACGAGCCACGTGTGGATGTGCGAGCTGGCGAGCGGCAAGAAGAGCATTCAAGAGCTTGTGCAATCGTACGGGGTGCCATTCAAGCAATGGCGGCCAGTTCCAAACGTGTCCAAGTGTCCCTTGCTAGAGTATGTGGTGCGATACCGCCCAGGATTTGCCGAAGCGACGTGGTTTATCCGGCTGAATGTTATTTACACCGAGATGAACGAAATCAAGCGTGACTGCGCATATCGACTTGGAGATTGGTTCTACAACCCTCGGCGATTGCAGCGTCGATCCCAGGGATGGACGGACCAGCTCATCGATTATTTGCATTCTGTTGCGAGGCAAGCGAGCAAAACTATCAAGAAGGCAGAAACCGAAGCCAAACCACTGTCCATGGCGGAGCAAAACGTCCCAACCCAGTCGGCTAGAAACAATGACAAAACTGTTATCCTCAATCATCGTCATGGAGATACTGGAATGGCTGCAAGTTTGATGACAGCATCTGCACTTCCGAGTTCGACAGCATCTTCGTCGATTGCTTCCCCTCAGCTTTCTTTTCACGAGAAGTGGTCTTATGTGCTGAAATTGTCGGAGTACCAGTATCAACTCGGGCTACTTGACCGCTTCCGCTACTTTGATGGATTGATCTCATTGTTGCAGAAGGCATTGTCACCGCGCAGCCACAGCGCAGGCAACTGCACATCTGTCCTGTCCATCGGTGTAAATGAGACAATGGAGTTATTGACCGTCATCCAGAAGCTTCTGCCTGAACTACTCCAGAGCTCGGATTCCATCGTACTTCTTGCAAAATCTGTGATTCAGCACCTCCGGTATTTGCTCCCACCTGGAGCTAAAATCCCAGACGACTTGGGCAGTTCGTTACAAGAAGAGCTTGTGATTGCCCTGTGTCAATTGCTGCGGGATATTCTACTGAATGGATACGATATCCTCGTTCGGATGGAAGAAAACGGTAAGTCAGAGATCGCGAAAGTGAGTGTATTCTGGTACTGACTGTCTATTTCATTTTGTCAGCCCCATCGATGTGGCCAGAATACGTATTCACAGAGCGATTTTTTAACCGAGACGCGTATGGCCCGAAGGCGATTCAAGACTGCATAGAGAGATGTCGACGAAAGTGCAAGGAGGTGTCAGGGCGAATTTTGCGACTTCAACAGGTAAGGGCGTTCTTTCTCGTACGTGTCCAGAAGTGGATTCTTGTTTTAACGCTTTTTTTGGTGGATTGCACAGTCATATCCATCCGCGTTCAACCTTGCGTCTATGAGAAATGAAGCGCAAGTCTTACAGACTCTCGACCGCTTTCATCGAACCGATGCGAGCATTGATTTGCAGCGCGTGTACAACGATATTTTTGTCCCGCTACCGCTTGAAAGCGGCGACCTGCCTGTCGACTTAGCCGCGATTTTTCTAATTTGCGAGTGGGCTGTGACGAATCAACGACCTGCCGAGTATCGATATCTTTCAGCGCTGTCACTGTTCGAGATGCACAGCAATGCGCTGTTGACATATAGGCATGAGTACGAACAGCATAATTGCTCGCCTTGTGTGATTTTTGCCGCATCGGAAAGGTCTAACAAGTTGCTGTCTTTATTGTGCGGTTTGTAGGAAAAAGCTTTTGGGAAACTGTGGGCCGTCAGATCATCAAGTCGTTCTCCAAGGAGCCTTGCAGAGCTTTCTTCAGCGATATGAACCAAAGGCTATCACCGAAGTCACTCAGCTGATCGATCTGTTCTGTTTGTTGGTTCGACGTCGGCTTTTCAGCATTGAGAGCTTTGTCGAATTCGCGTCATGCTACAGTGAGATCGGCAATCACAACATTTTGTCGGCGATCAACTCGTCGACGAAGGAATCTGCTGGATCATCCTCAAACGTTGTGTACAATATCGAGTGTTTGCCAGGTCGCGGCTACAAGTCCAACGACATCCATTTGCTCTCGACGACCGATCGTTTGAAGCTATACTTGTGGCAACTACCTCGAGGCCCATTTCCGCTGCCGACATCAATTCCAATGCTTCCGAGTGAGCAATATGACAGCGAACTGAACTTGATTCGATGGCTTGAAGTTATGGAGCTGCGTCGTGAGCACCTCTCGTACTCAAAGACGCTAGAGCGTGCACAATCTCTCTGCGTGTACGTGTTTCACACGCATGGCCAAGCAAATGATCCAATTGATCCAAACGCGGCAAACAATCGAGTGGCGAAAGAAGTCGAGTACCAGGGTAAAGTCGGTGAACTTGTATCAGCTGTGAAGATCATGTGCGGGCACGACAAGGGTCGATTCGCGTTGTGGTTTCTGCGCCAGATTTACGAGGAGCCAACGTTTTTCCGATTCTCTGACTTTGGAAGCGTGGAGCATATCGTGCGCTTGGTCTGTCTTATTTTGGAGATTGTGGATATCCTGGCGTTGCTGGAAGTGATCGTGTATTTTCTTCGAAATTCGCCGGTGTTCTTGGTCAAAAATGTCGTCATCGCGATGATTGAGCGGCACGAAATCGCGTACTGTGCAACTGGGCAAATCCCCTTTTTGCTGCAAGCATTCGTTGATCGTTTCCATCGCATCCCGAAGGCCGCCGACGATAAAGCTGGCAGTCTTGCGAAGTTTTTTTGCAAGATGTATTATGCCCATGCGAAAAAGAAAGAAATCGGCAAGTTGGATCTGCCGTTCGCTCTTTTGCGTCCGATCGCAGAAACCGCGCGCAAAAATCAAGATGCGAACAGCCAGAAGCCGAAAGAACTCTCCTTGGACGCCACGAATCCTATCGTGCGTATCCCGCCTCCCCGTGAAGTCATCCCGCCTGAACTGAAGAGTGCCCTGGCGCGCTCATTTAAAGCACTTCAAGCAAAAATGTTTGAGAGCGGATTGTCGACTGAAAAGCCAGCAGTCAATACTCCAACGCCACTCCAGAGTCCCGACAGCAGCCAAAGCAGTGTTTCGGTGCCTGAAGCTGTATTTGAGCCCCCGCCATACTCGAGTTTATCCTGGCGTGAAATCGTCGGGGAATCTACTGCTGAATCAGAAACGAAATCCAGGGACGCTGCCGTCGACTTTGCTGCGTCCGCAATTAATATGAGCATGGCGTCAGCTTCTGTGGGATCAACGAACGCGAATGCTACTCGCGAGCGTCGCACGCCAAACTATGTCTTCTTTCTCCGTGCAGTGCTAAGTGAAGTGATGGATAAATGGATGGCCAACATCACGACGCGGATCAAGAGCAATTGCAGACGGCCGATCATGACCCCGCATTATATGCATCGTTGCGTCCGACTGATTCGAGAAGTGGTGGAACAACACCCTGACGGTGACGATTTCCAGGAAAAGTTTTCGAATACGCTCGTGGTCTGGCTTCAAAAGGAAGTTCTGCCTGGATTTTGCGGTAGTGAAACGCAAAAACGAACTCGAAATCCGTTCATCAATCTGGAAAACGGAAAGGAAGCATTTCTATTGAACCAGAAGGGGCGCTTGGACAAAGTCCAATATGGCCTGAAAGCGTTTCTGATATCGCTGATTATCCACAAAGTGCTTGATCTGTCGCAAGTTCTTCGCCTGGTCCTGGTTCCGTTGTTTCCGCGCCTGGTAAGTAAAATGCGCACCATGCCTCATCATCAAATTCTCACGTTCCTTTATTCTGCAAACTTGTAGCGACGAGCATCTCGGGATCCACCACCAAACCTTCCAAGTCAGCTGCTTGCGATGGCACTCGTATTTCAACTCTTTTCGGAGCCACCTCAAAATGTTCTGATGGAACCTCAAAAGCTTGTGATGTTCGACGAGCCATTGGTACGAAATGCCTTTCCGCATTGGCACTATCAATGATAGGGTTTGCTGACCCTTAATTATTTTGCGTATTTTGCATCGCAGACCAAGTATCATTTGCGCTTTATGCGCACGCAAGTTCCTGCTTGCTTGATGTTTCCATTGGTGCATTTGCTGTGCCAAATTTCGTATCAGATGGAAGACAACTTTCTCCTTCGGAAGCGCGAAGAACGTGGCACATTGGCTAGTATCACTCTCTTCAACTTGACCTCCGATGGGATCGTGCGAGATATTATTTTTCACGACACGAAGGAAGCCCGTGAGAAGCACATTCTTCCGGTGTACCACAAGAAGCAATGGCATACTGCTGTATTGCTGACCCACTTCTTCCGACCGCCAAACTCTCCTGCGGAAGATGCCAATGGTCAAGTTCAGTTACTGAAAGTGGATCAAATCATTGATCAAATGAACGTGTGGGTACTGAACCGTGGAGGATCGATTTATTTGGATCTTCAGATGAGCCGACAGCAGCTGAAGGTGAAGCGAACGAAGAAGACCAGCTCTCGACAGTTGAAGCGCAAGGCTCAAAACGACATTTCGATGCGTCCAGCAAAACGCCAGCATAGCGATAGTGGTGCTGGAGAATACGAAACGCTATCAAGAGCAAACGGGCAACAGGACATGAATTCATCCGATGACGAAGAAGTTGATTTGGAGTTCGATGAATCCAGCAGTGCGACTGAGATTTTGTCGAACCTGATTGTGCTTCGCACGCTGAAACGAAGCTCTCGACCAGCATTCTTGAGCTCGTCGTCAACTCTTTGCTCCGTGTCTCCTATTGCTACGCCTCAGCTGCGCGCAGTCGAGAAGCCGAATCATCACGATCATGGGAAAAGAAAAATAGCATTGACGGATGCCGAGATGTGGATGGTTAGTGCAGCGCGTGAGGCTCAGGAGGCAGCCGTGGCGTCGCTGTATGCTGCTACGGTGTGCAGCATTTCGCGACGAGCCATGGGTTCTGTGATTGCGAAGATCTTGCAGGTGATGGAGGACGACGTCAAGTACACCCAGCTGGACAAGTTTGCGCGGAAGATTAATGGCACGACCGTTGTGCGATTGATTTGCGGCATCATGTGCACTCCACCGGGGAATGCGTTCTTACCGCGCTACATGATGTCTTTGGCTACACAGCTGGAGTGGCTATACGACGGTTGCTGTCAATACGATCAGAATCCACAAATGTTTTCACCTGCCTTCTTGAAACGACTGCGACGGAAACTCGCGATTAGATTGCAACTTGTTGCGGTCATCGGTCAAAGCAAGCACGTGGCATTGACGATTTGCTATCGCGATCGCATCGCAAAGACGTTGTTTTCTCTTTTGGGAACGTCGGCAATCTCTAGCAGTGTGGGGCTATCGCTATTCAGCTGGATCCTCGATTTGATCCCCCTTGTCAACGCGTCAGTGCTTCAAGAGAAAGAATTTGTAAGTGCCATCCCTCTGCATCTGTTTTTGTTCGTTCGGTGATTCGTTTTCTCATATTATGCTTATCCTTTGCAACACTTTACAGGAACTTGTCGAGTCTTTGAATCTGCCTGATGAGCTAAAATACCGCGCATGGACAGTGTTTCCACGATCTGCGTTCGGACAGCCCGTGCATGTTCGCAGCGTGAAACAAGGGGAACACTCGCCTTTGGATCCATGGGGACTCCTGGAGCACGTACCACAACTTCCAAGCGACAGTCTGGTGCCAGCGTCGACAGAGAGAGTCCCGAGGAAGCGGCGTGTATTTCGATGCGTGTAAATATGAAGAAAACAGAGAAGAGGTGAGGTTTGATGAATGAATGGCATCGATGCAGGAAAAAGAGAAGATATCTGATGGGCGAACGGCAATCCGCGTGAGAGAAAGGTACGAGAGTGAGCATAAACAACAGCTTCGGTGATCGAGAAGCAAAAAGAAAGGTATTTAAAAAAAAATTATATGAGTAGATTTGAAAAAAAATTGCTTGTTTGTGTATGTGGCTGAAGAGAAGGTATGAATCCTCGTTTCGAAATGAATAATCCGCATGATGAGCGCTTTGTGCTCATCATGCGGATTTATTTGGCGTCCACGAGATCATCGTCGTCCAGACCGACCCAGGATTCAAATGCCATCAAGAACTCTTTGAACTGGATTATGCCGTCGTTGTTCCAGTCCATTTCGTTGAAACGTTGTTCCCAGATCTCAGCATTGATCGACATCTCCCCCGATTCTGAACGCGGTCCACCGTGAGTTGCGGGGAAAAACTCCATAGCGCCATCTTGACGCTGTTGGTAGCGTACCTTTGTGGAATCCAGCTCGCTCCTTTAATATCGACGTCTTTTTCGTTGGCGAGTGCAACTGCGTGGATGTTCCGAGTCGCATCACCATTTCATCCCTGCGAGTCGAACAAGTGACAAAATGGAACGTTGAAGTCCGTGATGAGTCTTCTCGCCTTGACAAAGAAAGAGAAGAATTGTGATCGATGGCCGCACTTGTTGATGAGGCCATTGCCGTCCACGTCAAACCACAGGAACGCATCAACAGCGAGTTGGAATGCAATGCGGAGTTTGTTGCCCTATTCAGGAAGAAGGCAGCAGAAACAGTGTGGAGGAAACAAGATCGAAAGCTTTCTTTGGAAATGACATCATGCGTACCTCACCAAACAGAATCGCTTAGTTTGGTGGCCCCGCCTCCTTGTCCTTCGTGGCTCTGTCACGAGTCGAGAATTGAGTCAAGACAAGTCAGATGAGTGAAGAGCACCAGAGTCAGCGGTTGCGATTCGTACAATGGTGCGTAGAAAATGCTTAGCCGCTCACTCTCGAGCGACGGAATTTTCTGGTTTGCACCCATTGCCATCGTGCACAAGTCAACAACTCGTAAAACAAGCATAACGAGGTCATTGTAATGCGCAACGAAGGAGCTACGCACATGGAGCACGAAGCCGATGGCGAGACACACGAGGAACTCCTTAAAGTTGAGTCGGCCGTCCTCGAGCATGTCGGACTCTTCAAACACTTGGCCGATCTCTCCCTTCGAGAAGCTCACGCCAAGTCTCTCGAACGCGCTCTCCAGACCGGCGTACACAATGTACCCTGCGCACACATGCAGGCCACAGCGTTTCCATAACAACAAACAGCATTGGCAAATGACAACCTCAATAAACGAATAAAAAGACGCACCCTTTTTGCCCTTGTCGAATTCTTCAAACGTGGAGCGAACGCTGTTGAACGCTTTCTAATTCATGCCGCATTTATCCAGCAAAACAAACGTGTCAGCATCAGCCGATGTGAGCTTATCAGGTGAGAAAACAAAGCCTCCTTTTTTGCTTTCAGGGTTGAACGCCAGTCTTACCGCGACGATTGGGAACTTCAGCAGGATCTTTGTAAACGGATTGTGATGACTGCACAACCCACGCATCGCCGCGGAGACGCAAAAGAAGGTGATCACTTAGCTGCTGGCGAGTGGGAACAACAAGCAAATGCGTCCACATTGTTGTGCTCGTACTGGTCTTTGGCGTCTTGCACACGCTTCTTCTGGAGCCCCTTGAGTGCGTTCGTGATTCTTCAATGCACCACAACACACACACATGCACACAGTTACAACCCGCTCATGATCCGGTTCTCTTGAGCATACACATGCTCTTGGGACAAGTACGCAGGCAAGAAAACACACAAAGCCAATGCAAGCACGCACTTGAGATCCAACGGCGTCATCACGGACGTTTTCGCGGCTGCAGTGTTGGAATACTGGTCACACGGCGGTATCTGAGAGAGGTCCAAAGGTCGCAGCCTCTGATACCACAGTTGGTGACGAGGAAGCGAGTGGAACAGCGCGATCGTATGTATATGTAAGGAGCTCTCCTGTAGGATAGCTCAGTGTTCATTTGGAGTTCTGTATAACAAGTTGCGTGATCCAAGAAGAGCAATAGGGTGAGTGCGTTATCAAACACGCAGCAGAGGTGAAATGGCTCGAGGAGCCGTTTCCAGCTCCTTCGTGTGGACGGATGGTCGTCAGATGCTTCCCAAACGAAGAGGATGCAGAGGAATGGCTGCCGCCGCTGTTGTGTTGGTGTAGATGATGGGGAGCTGCTGGGGCTGAAGACGGCGAACCACTGGACGACGCGCCATTCATGGCGAAGGATGAGTAGGGCATGGATGGGCCCTCGTTCTGCATCGACGTCACGGGCACCGAGTGCTTGGCGCCCATGGTGCTGCAGGCGAATCAGCGGCGTCGCTTCTGCAGAAGCGGCGGAGCAAGAAGAGCGCGAGGATGACGAAATGGGGACGCATTGAGTGACCCCACGATGATCTGCACGCCGTTTCGCGTGCCTGGAAACGCCACGACCCCTTTCAGCCAATGACATGTGGGCTCGAGGTATTGTAGCCAATCATGTTCGTAAACGAGTTGCTTTCATCTAAAATAGCCTTCGTAAATCAAATAAAGCCTTGCTAAATCACATAAAAGGTTTTGAATACAATCAGTGCACTCTTTGTAGACAATGTTTCGCACAGTAGAACTGCAACGATAGTTTGAAAGGTGCGCGATGATCCATTATCCGTCCCTTGCCGCGCCACAATGAGCAAGCCCGACGGCGAGAAAGCGGTGGCGTCCACGCCGACAAGCACCGCCGCGGCAACCGCAGGCGCTAGCGCGATCAGCACACCTGCTGCGGCGTCTGCTGGTGACGGATCTGCCGCTCCGGCGAAGAAGAAGAGCACGCCCAAGTCACGCAAGCGCAAGGCGAGCGACGCCGGCGTCGGCTCGAAGATTGGCGCGTCCCCTGCAACAAAGAAAAATGCTGGCGGTGACTCCAGTGCGTCTGCGAGCGGCGCAGGAGGAACAGGTCCTGGAGCAAGCGGCGCTGGTGCGGGTGGCGGAGCGGCAGGCGTCGGTGCGGCAGGCAATGCGGATGGCATCGTCAAGCCTTTCGTCAAGGGAGAGCTCGTGGAAAGCAGTACGTCCTCGCGGCATAGACGCCGAATTTATAGAACCGCGTATACTGACCTGTTGTGTGCTTTCTTGGCGGCACTCTCTATATAGTCAAGCACATGATGTTTGGTTTCGGCGATGAAGCCGAGCCGCTCAGCGAGACCGCGGAGCTCATGGAGGATATGGTCATCGAGTATGTCAACTCCATGGTGCGCCGCATGCATCGAATGTGCTATTGTAATTGCGCATATGCTGACTGGAGGATGCATCTTTTGTGCTGTTTTTGTTTTTTTGCTGTTGTTGTTGGCGCGTGCACTTGCAGACGAAGAAAGCGATGGATATGGCGGTCGTGAAGGGCAAGTTGGACACCGAGTGCTTCATCTTCCTCATCCGGAAGGACCCCGAGCGCTACGAGCGCATCGCCGAGCTGCTGCGCGCCAACGACGAGCTGCGCGCCGTGCTCAACAGCGGCTTTGACCCGAGCGACGAGAAAATGTATTGAGCTCAGTTGGTTCAGTAAAAAAAAAAACACCTGTTGTATGCGCCGCTATCCACAATTTATATTTCTTCACTTGGTAATGCTGTCTTTGTCTTCTTTAGTCAGTATTCACTGTTAAAGCATTTTTATTGATCTATAAATGGATACAGCATCGATAGTTGCCAAGGACAGAGGTTTACTGCTGCAAATGTGGAGCCTAAACTTTAGCGGGAATGTATTTGGCTGAGTGAGACACAGTGGGATTTTTGCTCAGTGCATCCACACTCGCGAGCTGATTCTGAGGATTGCGATGATTGCGTGCACAAGACCAAAAAATTCAAAGGGAATCGGCGGCCTCGTGGATTGCAACCTCCACGCAACGTGGGCCCGCGTGGTTCACATTTGCAGCTCAGCTAGGAAAGTGATGACGTCTTGATGACCTCATAACAGCACGGAGCTCTGCACACATGAACAAGTCCGCAGGCAGGCAGCCCTCTTCCGCCGCCGTTCCGCGTCCATCCCGCTCACCTCATCAAATGAACCCGGCGCGAACGGTACAATACACCCTGTCTCGCAGTCAGGACCTACAAACGTCAACCGTTTCTTTAACGACATTAGCACCCATAAAAACAATGGACTATCTTATCAAATATGAGCCTTGGCGTAAAAAAAAGCCCAGATATAAGTAGGTCGTTAAAGCGAGGTAGTGGAATGCGCCACCGTGATGCAGGGCTGGGGGTAGCGAAGTGGTGAGTGCACGCGCAGGGTGGGCCCTTGACGCAAAAAAGAACCGCCCGCTGCCCATACATACAAGCAGCAGGCAATAAATAGCGCCGCCACTCCTGTCTTCCGCGCGAGCGTATCGGCGACATGCCGTTCTTCGACGAGCAGGACGTGGTGGGCGAGAGCTGTGCCACGCAGGGTTTCGACGCGGACTTTGCGCCGGCGATCATGCTGCCGCAGTTCCCGCGATACGAGGTTGGGGATGTGCGGATACCGCAGCAGCTCTCGGCAGAGCGAGCGCAGGACGACGAGAATGTGGGGCCGCTGACGCCCACAGCGTGGTCGGCACTGTCGTTCATGGGGGCTTCGGGACCCGAGGCGGCAGTGGACTCAGCGAACCTGAATGCGCACGCGATGCAGCGGCTGCACTTGCAGACGCCGCGGAAAGGCAGTGGTGACGAGAGGCGACGAGGCGCTGAAGAAGAGCAAGCCATTGGGAGCGACAAGACGTCGAGAACCGCATGGAGAGAAGCGGCGAGGAAAGATGGCAAGCGGCCCAGATCGTCGTCGTCGTCGCCGTGTGCGTCGGCGATCGTGCTTGCAAGAAAGCGCGCGCTGCATGAGAGCTGGCAAAAACGGCAGAGCGCGATGGCGCCCGTGCGACAAGAGAGGAATCGCTTTATTTACGACGAAGAGAGCGATCGCGCGCGCATCGACGATGAAGACGACGAGGAGAACAGCGAGACGCTGCAATTGGCATCTTTTGTGGAATATGTACGTCGTCGTGGCGTCGCGGTGGACAGGCGTGAATGGAGTATGTCATCGATATCGGCACTAAAGCTACTGTGCGTTGCTTTTCTTTTCTTGTAGGACGCCGCGGACATCGACACGTTAGATATCAACCCAAGTCAGGACTATTTAGGTGACGCGTCCGAGGACGGCAAGGATCCGGAAGCGCGGCAACCTATGGACGACGAGATTGACGACGTGAGCCAATCCCTGCAACAGCAGGCGTGCAGCTTCGTGGAATTTCGAGACTGTACGATGCGTCTTGTCCCGGATCGACACATTTTCTTTCCATTTTTTCCGCAGCGTTACTGACTTTCTTGCTGCTGCGTGTGCTGTTTGCAGTGACACAATTCAACGAGGAGGCATCGGAAGTATTTGACAGTGAGCGACGAAAGCATTCGCTGGTATTGGGGTGGTGAACAAAATGCTCACGCTAATTGCCCATTTTATTAGATGCTATTTATGCGCCAAAGCGGGAGACGACGCCAACTTTGACGCTCAACATGCCATCGATCCGAGAAGAGGTGCGTGCATTTCTCTGATCGTTGCTGCTGTTATGCGACAGGATTCCTGATTACTCACAATGCGATATTACTTTCTTTTTTGGTGCTCCGATCATTAGGATTTTCGCCCAGATGCCACACCGTCATCTTCGAGCTCTTCTAGCAGAAAAGTATGCGAACGCTACATAGAGCACATGTACCCTATTTGAGACGATCAGACATGCGTCTGCCTTGACGATGAAACCCCTTCTAACATTTTCTTCTTGTGCCGTGCGTTTAAGCAGGAGAATATGCACCGACAAATGGATGCGACGACGTCGTCCTATGACAGTGAATCGTCGCTTAGTGGTGCGCACTGGTTTTTAAAGATTTGCGTTTTCTCACAGAGGCGGAGCCATCTCACACTTTCTGTGTTGTGCACCAGATGGCTTCGATATCCCTTCAGCAAATGAAGTGCAATCGCCTATAACAACACGAAAATGCGAGCTCAAGGTGCGTTTTTTGTTGCATGTGTGCGAGTTACGAGCTGTTTGTTGTCGCCATTTAAAATAATTACTCGGACACTTTGCACCTTTCGGTTATATGGGTTTGAATTTCAGGAATCTCAGTGGTACGAACGACGGTCCGTGAAGCGTGATTGCTCGTTTATCGACGGCGGCTGCAATTCATCCATGTTTGAGCACGCTGCCTCCCCTCAGTCGACCACGAAATCGTTAGGCTGCCGCAACATTGACACCGTGCCAAGGATAGAAGAGCTGAAAGCAGACTACATTGATTCCGGCGACGATTTCGAATACTCGCCAACCAAATGCTCCGCTTCCACCTACAACAGCAGCAGTGTGACGAATTTGTCCTCGTCCTCCACTGCAAACCGCGAGCTCCAGCCTTTCCAGCCGCGTCTCTTGAAGAAACGCAAGCAAGCGCGGCAACTGGGACTCGAGTCGTTTTTCCGATCACGGCCCTGCACGTGATTAGCGCAGGAGCGTGGAGAGAGAGACCGAGTAGTTTTGTCGAGTGCGTTCCCCAAAATGAACAGCGATGACCATGTAGCAATATAAGCGAAAAGAAGGAGACTCACTGTCCGCTGTACAAGTATTGGTCGTCGTCCATTAAACAAAGAAGAGAAGAGCGAACGGAATGCTCGCATTATAATCCAGAAAGCTTTGCCCATGGGTTCACTGCGGTAATTATAAGCGGGATGCATGCGTGTTTGTGTGGCGCGAAACCCGGCAGCATTTTTGCGCGGGAAGCACGCTGTGTTCACTTCGCACTTACCCGGGTGTTTAGCCAATGCTGCATACAAATTTCAAGTGTATTTTTTTCAAGAGAGAAGCCAACCCTGCGAGTCACTCGTTTCCCGCCAACACCACTGCACGCGCACACGGAAATAGGGAGCAGCGACAGCAAGAAGCGACAGCATGGCGTACGTGACGCTCACGAACATCACGGTGCTGGACAACCCCACGGCGTTCACGAACCCTTTCCAGTTCGAGGTCACGTTCGAGTGCGCGCACGCGCTGGAAGACGGTGCGTGGGGCTGCATGCGGCACTTATTGCGCGAGTTTTGGTGCTCACCGCGCCACGTGCATGACTCGGCAGGATGCGAGCAGAGAGGTACTAATGGAAGAGGAGGGGCGAACCTGATGCCAATGTGTGTGTGTGTCTGCCTGTGGCAACTAAAGCAGACTTGGAATGGAAGATCACGTACGTCGGCAGCGCCGAAGACGAGAGCCGCGACCAGATCCTCGAAGAAGTGCTCGTCGGGCCTGTGCCCGTCGGCACCAACAAGTTTGTGTTTCAGGTGCGTAGTGCTTTGGTATTTCTCGCTGTGGCGCATGAATAGACACTGACACTATCGCTATTGCTATTGTTTTTTGCTGCACATGTGGGTGTGTTGCTTCTCCCCTCCGTGCGGCATTCGTTTCTAGTCGGACCCTCCTAATCCAGACATGATCCCGGATGAAGACAAAGTGGGCGTGACCGTCGTGCTCGTCACGTGCTCGTACCGCGGCCGCGAGTTTGTGCGCGTCGGGTACTACGTGAACAACGACTACGCGGACCCGTTCCTGCTGGAAAACCCTCCCAACCGCGTCGACATCACCAAGCTGCAGCGCAACATCCTCGCGGACAAGCCGCGTGTCACGCGGTTCCCGATCGACTGGACGCCAGCAGGCGCGCGCGACGGCGACGCGATTATGGACAACGACGGCAACGCCGCTGCCGCTGGCGTCGCTGGCGCCAATGGCGTGGACCTCACGATGGACTTTGTCGACGACGAAGAGCTCGTCAAGGCCGCCGCGCAGTTGGACCACAACTACACGGACATTGTGATTGGCGGCGCTGCTGGCCAGGGCGACCAAGAGGAAGATATTGACCTGGAGGACGACGAAGACGACGACGACTCGGTCGAAGAAGCCGAGGAGGATGGCGACCAGGAGATGGAGGACGAAGACATCGACCTGGACGAGGACCTGTAACTCTGCTGAACGCGCCCGCGCACTCGATACGAAAGAGAGAGAGAAAAAAAAGACAATTTTCAAGGCATGCTGATTCGAAACAACAACAAAAAAAGCAACACGAGCACCATCACGATGGCTGTATTTATAGAGGACAAATGCACACAACGCGTCTCCGTGGGAACTACTTTTCTCAAGTAGCAGGCGGCCACAGTCACGGAACCTCCGTGCCGACATAACCAATATATATATAAAAAAAGATCCTCCACGGCATTTGATGCGCACGTTCACAAGCAAGCAGACACAAAACAGAAAATGGGTGGGTGCATTTTACTAAAGTAGGATATAATGGGTCCGAGCGCTCAACTCTAGCGCAGCTTGTACTCGTGTGTCTGGTTGTACGAGCCGCTCGAGCCGTCGAAGCGCACGGTGATGTCGATGTCCAGGTCGCGCGGGTTGGACGCGTTCGGTTTGCACGTGAGCTCGCCCTCGATGACCTCGCCGGGCGAGATCGCGATCTCCTCCTCGAGGTAGAAGATCGTCTGCTTCCAGTGCGTGTACTTGGCCTTGGGGCCCGTCGAGAACGTGATCTGCTTGTGCGAGCGCGAGAACGTGCAGTCAAAGTACGCGACGAGGCCGTGGCAAAAGTCCTGGCGGAACGCCGTGATCGAGAACGGCGACGAGAAGCTCAGCTCCTCCTTCGTGACCTTGGTCAGGTCGATGTCGAGAATCGGGCACACGTCCGTCACGAGCGCGTCACCGTTGACCGTGTCCACGAGCGGCTCCACCTTGGCGATCTCCTTGATGCAGCTCATGTCAAAGCCGTACACGTTGTCCCAGACTGTGGCAACAAACACACACACAGTGCATTAGACCATTGTAGCAATTGACACAATAGAGACGCAGCAACAAAAAAACAATGGACGCACAGTCGAGCTTCTCGGCCTTGTACTCGCCGTCTTCGATGGCCGCGACGTAGAGCACGGCGCGGTCCGGGAACATGGCGCCGCCCTCGACGAGGTACTTGTCGCGCGCGTAGAGCACCGTGTCGAGCATCGACTCGTAGAGCAGGAAGTAGCCCATCCACTCGGAGATGATGATGTCGACCTTGTCGACCGGGAGCGTGAGCTCCTCCATCTTGCCCTGCAGCAGCGTGATCTTGTCGGCAAAGCTGTTGGCCTTGACGATCTCGCGCGCCTGCGTGAGGATGCCCGAGCAGTCGACGCCGTAGACGTGCTTGGCGCCGGCCTTGGCTGCGAACATGGACAGAATGCCCGTACCGCAGCCCACGTCGAGCACGACCTTGTCCTTGAACAGGTGCTTGCTCTGCATGATGGCGTTCATGTACGTCTTGGTGCGCACCGTGTCCTTGAGCATCTCCTCATGGATGCCGAAGTGCGAGTACGAGTCGAAGTAGTAGTCCTTGCTCGTCATCTCCTTGGGCGCGGGTTGCTCGGCCATCATGCTGCTGCTGCTGTCGGCGCGCTCGCTGCGTGCGTCTCGTGATGTGATCGACGCCGGGCGTTTGTCTCGCGCGGGCAGAAAAATGAGAGACGGCAGAGCCAATCAAAGTGATTGGCAGCCGCTCGGACCCAAGTATCGTAGCGCCGGGAAACCTCTTTAAAGCAGGTGGGACTCATATGTTTGACTGCAAAGAGCAGTCTGACAAATTGCAAGAGTCCTCTCTACCTACGGTATCTTGTAAAGAAGCTCTTTGTGGGATCTTTAACAATCTAAGCTTTGACAGACAAATGCGCGCATCAATTGACGCTTAGGCTGCGTCATTTGGCTGCTTAAAGAAAGCGTGTACAAGTCATAGACATTCATGGTCAAGCAGTAGGGTGCTATGCCAAAGTGGCGAGACCGCACACATACATTAAATATACAAAAAGCAAAGTGAACGCGCGCGTAGTTCATTGGCAAAGAAGCTCTTCCCCCAGATTCGATTGATCATCAGCATTTAAACAAGAAGCCCTGCTCTCATGAAGACGCAACTATCCAAAGATACTTCCTGAGCGGGGAGATGGTGACCCCGCAGATTAGTGCGGTGACGACGGCGAAGGTGATCTAGAAATCAGACAATCCCTTGGAGACAAGGTCAGCTGATTTACAAGGCACCACGGTTGCCAGTCTTCTTCTGGGCGCGTGGGGCAGCAACGGCCTTGCCGCCCTTCTTGGCGACTTCGGCCTTGGCGGCGGCCTTCTTGGCCTTGCTGCGGTCCTTGGCCTCAGCGAGAGCGGCACGGGCGGCGGCACGCACTTCAGGCTTCTGGTTGCGCTTCTTGCGAATCTATTGAGCCCAACACAATGACAAAAAGCGTCAATATCATGGCTTCAAAACGACCTGAGGCACAACACTAATAAACTTGGACAAGCAAAACTTACGTCATCCGCAGAGACACCAACGATGGCACGTTGGATCTTGGTGGTCTTGCGAACACGTCTGCGGGAGACTTCCTCAACCTTGAGCTTCTTGTTCATACGTCTCCAGCCAAGGGTCCAGACGATCTTGGTCGGCTTCTTGCGCTGCAAGAACAAGGACTTGCTCTTCGAGTTGATGAACACGTACGAAGAACCATCGCGACGGATGTAACGCGAACCGTGACCTGGGTAGATACGGCCTTCAGAGAACGAGCAGGTTTCGGTCCTGTATTCCACCAAAAATGATGCAACCCGTCAGTCTTCTCATTCAAACTCATCCTTTCTCTATACACGACGGATACATCAGCCAACACAGGGGGGGAGGGCGGGGCATCGACGCAGCAAGCCGAGCCTGACGCGATCGCATACTCGAAATGCCGGATTCAGTATCCCTGCAGTTGTCAATGGTTCCTGTTCGAAAGGCTGCTGCTGTGTGTCTGTTTGTCGGTAATGTTCATTTGCATCTAGCTGGTTGCATCGCTGCACTTGCTCAGTTGTAATTGATATGGTAACCGATCGCATTCGCAACCCGTCTGTCGTAACAGTTTGGTCGCATTGTACATCGTGCTGCAAAATCTGTCGGTGCTGCTTGCTGTCGCTTTTATAGAAACGATTTGACCCGAACGATCGCCCACATATACGCTCCCACGCACCGCCGTCTCATTCTGCAAAAGCGCCCGTGGCCTCCCCTCTGTGCCGGATCCATACACACACGCACTAATTAACGCATCGAGGCATGCATCACTCGCCCGGGGGCTCCGTGTGTACGTACTTAATCACCATTTTGCTTGGGTCTTCTTTGGAGAATTTATGCCAATTGATCCGATGGAGCGCGGTTTGCCACCGCACGGCACTTTCGTTGCGCCGAGTGTTACTTCAGCGTCACCACAGCGAATTGGCTGGTGGAAATTCGTTTTACTTCAGACCACCCAACCTCCCACCCTGTGACGTCCAGTGCCTGCCTCGCCCAGTATGTAATTAGGGGGGATCGAGCCAGCCAACCAATGATCAGCGTTCGCTTACTTCAGAGACGGTCGGCGGTTCGTAAAGGACATCAATAACCGGTTAGGGTAGGGTCAAGCAACACGTTGGACCGTTACAACGATAATAGTGACTCCACGGGGGGACTACTGCGTCGCTGATAGAGTCCTGTTTTGCTCATTGAATTGCAGTTGCAGGGATATGGCCACAAGGTCCTTGTTGTCAGCTTGGAGCAGCGGCCTACAAGCACGTTGTTTGCCTCTGGGTTGGCGTTTGATTTGTGTGGCCTTTCGGTTGCTTGCGTGGAGAGATTGCCTCCTTCATCATGAACCAGACCCGAGCTTTAAGTCACTCCAACGAGTACAAAGCCTCAATAGTTGGCAGCTTCTGCAGCCACGTCACGACCTCGAGCCAACCAACTGCATCTTCATGGTGCCATGCAACAAACAGCAAATTGTGAAACAAACAGGTGAAGCGTGCACGCACACGAACAAAGGCTGAAAAGCTGATGGCCAACTTGCTTGTACACAAAACGGTCTTTCTCTTGAACATCCTTGCGCAACTCAGATCCAGGTTATGTTGCGTGTACCCAGACTCAGATACGCCTCAGACGAAGAGCTCCATACACAGAACGATGACAACAGCCGGATCATCCACCGCAACAGGAAGATGCGCATTCTGATCCCCCGAGGGAACAGTAAGGCGCGCGTTGATCTCTCACGCTCGCTCCTCTGTACCCACTCCTCCTTCTCTTCCTGCGTGCCCGCAGTGTGTGCGTGTGCATTCCGCAATCGTCCCCGCGGCAATGTGGAGACGCCCCGCCGCACACGCGCCCGCGCTCCTGCGCCGTCGTATTGCAAACAGCCATGCACGAGGCTTTGCGTCGCCGCCGTTTCATTACGAAGAGTACGGACTCTTCATCGACGGCAAGCAGGTGCCTTCGCACGTGGAAGGCTCGCGCCTGATGGTCGAAAACCCAGCGACGACGAAGCACTTGGCGTGGATCGCCGAGGCGACGCCAGAAGACGTCGACCGCGCCGTGCAGAGCGGCCAAGCAGCGTTCGACAAGGGCGAGTGGTCGCGCGCATCGACCACAGATCGCTCGCGCGTCTTGCACGATATCGCGGCGGCGTTGCGCGCGCGCACCCCCGAGTTTGCGGAGAAAGAGAGCTTGCAGACGGGTCGACCGATTCGAGAAATGCGCGCGCAACTGACGCGGCTCCCAGGTAACGAACGAGTTCTTGTCCATCCGAGTTGCCTTTTGGACGTAGCTCTCATTAGATGCTGCGCTGATGATATGGCAGAGTGGTTTGAGTACTTTGCGGCGCTGATTCGGACGTCGGAGGGCACCGTGCCGCCATTCAGCGGTTCGTATGTCAACTACGTCAAGCGCGTGCCGTTGGGCGTCGTGGGGCAGGTAAGAAACCCACCTTCACATCCACCACTTTCTATCCAAAATGTTGTGCAGAGCAACTGATCTCGTGACTGCGCCAGATCACGCCGTGGAACCACCCGTTGCTCATCGCTGTCAAGAAAATCGCACCAGCACTCGCTGCCGGCAACTCGGTCATCGCGAAGCCCTCGGAGCTGGCGCCAATCACGGTCGTGGAGCTCGCTGAGCTGGCCCACAACGCCGGTCTGCCTGCGGGCGTGCTCAACTGCGTGCCTGGGTACGGCAGCGTCGCTGGTGCAGCACTGTGCGCGAACCCGAACATCAAGAAGATCGATTTCACCGGTGGCACCGCGACGGGGCGAGCCGTGGCGGCCGCGGCAGGTCACAACCTGGCCAGCTCCACGATGGAGCTCGGCGGTAAAGCCCCACTCGTGGTCTTCGAGGATGTCGATCTGGATGAGGTTGTAAACGGCGCAGCATTCGCGTGCTTCATTGCGAGCGGCCAAACGTGCGTGACTGGCGCGCGGCTGATCATCCAGGACACGATCTTCGACGCGTTTGTCGATCGCTTGGTCGCCAAAGTGCAGTCGATCCGTTTGGGCGACCCCATGAGCGATACGACGCAGATGGGCACCGTGATCAACAAGCACCACTTGGACCGCATTCACGCGATGGTGACGCGAGCCAAGGCGCAAGGCGCGACGATCCGATGCGGCGGCAAGCGCGCCGAGGGGCTTGAGGTACGTACGGTCTTGGACGAGCGTCTTAGCGTCTGAGCGGAGCTGCTCACTGTCCTGGTTTTTGTTCTGTTGTGTGATACCCATAGGGATACTTTTACGAGCCAACAGTGCTTTCGAACGTGACGCCTGGTATGGAGATCGTGAAGGAGGAAGTCTTTGGGCCCGTCGTGGCCGCGTACTCGTTCAAGGACGAGGCCGAAGCGATCCGCCTGGCCAACGACTCGCAGTACGGACTCGGCGCGGCGGTCTGGACCACGAACATCAAACGTGCGCACCGCGTGGCGCACAACTTGGACGCAGGCATCATCTGGCTCAACGACCACCACCGCAACGACCCATCGAGTCCATGGGGCGGCATGAAGAGCAGCGGCATCGGGTGAGAGGCACTGCTCTGGAAACATGGTAGTACGAATGAGTGGCTGACGTGCCTTGTGTTGTGCGTGGTGGCTCTTGACATCTTGACAGACGAGAAAATGGACTCGACGCGCTTCGGGCGTACTCGCAGGGCAAAAGCGTCGTCGTGGGCTTTGGCGACGAGAAATTCGACTGGTTCGTCAACGAAAAAGTGCGATACGGGTAGACGTCAGAGCCAGGCTCACCACGGTCTCCGTTACGCCACCATGATCTCCGTTTTACAATGTCAACACTGGTCCGTCTTTGGTTTGTTTCTTGCGTCTTACAATTTCCCTTCGTACCCGAGGAAAAGCACTATGGAGAAGTCGACCATCGCGTCCTGCAGCCGCTTCTGCTGCGCGATGATCTTGCCACGTGCCAAGTAGAACTCTTTCCGCGATGGCAGAACCTCGATCGCGCGCTTGAAATTGTACTCGGACTGAGCGAGATCCCCCGTGCGCGCAAGGGCGACGGCCTTGTTCGCGAATGCGTAGCCGCAATTCGGTGCCAACTTAATCGCGGCATCAAAATGTGTGAGCGCGTCTGCGACTCTGTTCACGTGCAGGTACGCGACGCCCGTGTTGATCTGCGCATGCACCGAGAGCGCGTCAAAGTGGATCGCGTCGCGGTAGTTTTGCCGAGCTTGCTCAAAATCGCCCTGTTGTTCGTACAGGATGCCGCGGTTCATCATGTACAGCGACAGGAGCTGCTTGGAGGATCCGCTGACGATGATCTCGGACGCCAGTGGCGTGGCGCGGGTCAAGCGGTCGGTCGCACCAACAGCGCTGTTTTCTTTGGGTTCGAGCGTTGGTGTTGGGTTTGGGCGGTTCAACAGCGACGGTGGCGAGGAAGGCGTCGCGGCTTCTCGCCGTGCTCCGTCTCGACTCGTGACAGTTTTCCGCTCGAGCGCATTGCGCCGAATCGAGTCGTTGGCGAACGCGTAAAAGATGTTTCCGAGACTCGACGATGACGCGATGCATGCACGGATCGCGGCGCTCATGCATTCGATCGCGTCGTCGAATTGGCGCATCGCAAAGTACACGAATGCCTTGCTCTCGAGTGACGCGTGGTGGTGGGGCTTCATGGAGTTGATGACGTCGCATTGCATGATCGCCTTGGCGAACTCGCGCTGCTTGCGCAGACAGTTCGCGATGTTCAAGCGCACATCGTTGTTGCACGGCTGGATGCGTGCTGCCCGCAAGTAGAACCGCAGCGCTGTCTTGAGGTACGTCAGGTGCGTGGCGTCGTCGAGACTCTGCTGCTGGTTCGCCAGATTAAAGTACGCGTTGTCGCTGTCGCCAAACGTGTCGTGACTGAGTCTGCCGTAGGTCGCAAACGACTTCGCGGCGTCCTCGTATCGCCCCAACTGCAAGAGCACGTACCCGAGGCCGCCGTGGAGCTGGTCGTCGTCTGGAGCGCACTGACGGACGTCGTCGAAATCGCGGAGCGCGCCTTCAAAGTCCCCGAGTTGACACTTTGTGATTGCGCGGTCACGGTGCGCGTCGACGTACCGGCCTTTGCCGCCCGCGAGCGTGATACATTGGTCATACGAGGCCTCGGCCTGCTTCCAGAGCGATAGCTTGTGGTACGCGACACCGCGGTTGAAGAACACGAGCGGCAGCTTGGGGTCGTGCTTGATGGCTTTGTCGAAATCGTCGATGGCCGCGGCAAAAGCCGCAAACTGGCACTTTAATACGCCCAAATTCGCGTACGTACGCACACAAAGTCGCGGAACGCCTTGTCGTACTCCTCACAGAGCGCGTACAGCTCGGCGCGATCGACGTACGGATCTGCGAGCAGCGGCTCCAGGCGCATGCACTTGCTGAAATCCGAGATGCTCCCGGCAAACAGCGTCTTCAGTATCTTACTCACTGTGAGCTCGTCGTTCATGGGGTCGGCACCGAGCACGGCCTCCACGTCGATCGCAGAGAGCTGCGGATGGAACGGCGAGAGCTTCTTGCCTTTCTTCTTCTTCTGGGCGCCTCCAGACGCTCCATGGGCCGGCGTATGAGGATCAAAGTTGAGCTGCCAGGCGATTCGCCAGCGCATGTACAATTGCATCTGTACAATGCCGCGCTCGTAGTACACGCGCCCCTCCTTTGGCGCAAGGAACAGCGCCTTGTCGTACTCGCCCATTGCATGCTGGAACTGGCCTACAGACACGAGCAATTGTGTGCGACGCACGTAGCCTTTAAAGCTGCCGGGGTCGGCAGAAATCACCTTCTCGCTCGCGCGCAGCGAGTTCTTCGTATCGCCCATGGAATGTAGCGACTCAGAGAGCAGCACCAAGTTTTCCGACGTCGGGTTGAGCGACACAGCGCGCTGGAACTCGTCCACGGCTTTCTGGAACCGCGAGAGGATCTTGAACGCCATGCCGCAGAGGAAATGCGCGCGCTTGTCGCCATTCGCAGAGCCCTGCTCCATGAACAGGATGAAGCTGTAGAGCGCCGGTCTCGCCAGCTTTAGATGCAGCAGCAGTCGGCCACGCATGAGCTGCGCCCAGCGGTCATCGGGCTGCGCGATCGTGAGGCGGCCACAGTCCTTGAGCGCGGCCGTCGTGTTGCCCTGCCGCGTGTATGCTTCCACACGCAAGTACAGCGCTCGTGCGAGACACGAGTCGTTTGTCAGGGCGCTAGTGCACGCCTTGATGCACGCGTCGCAGTCGTGGTAGTGGTTCAAGTAGATCAGCGCGATCTGGAGCCACACTTCGTACAAAGTTGGGTCGGTGGACACGGCGGCTTTAAAGTCCTGGAGCGCATTGTTGAACTTCAGGTCGCGCAGGTGCAGTGCACCGCGCACAGTGTACGCGCCGGCGATCGTCGGGTTCAGTGCGATGGACTTCGCCAGGTGCTGCAGGTTCATCTTGGCGTCGTCGTCCTTGGACACGAGCGCTGCGAACGCGCCGCGGTAAAAATGCGCGACCGGGTAGTGGTATTCGCTCACGACGGCGTGGTCAAACTCGATCGCGGCGTTCGCTTTGTCATTGAAGAGCACAAAGGGCCTGCCTCGCTGTGCGTGGACCGCAGCAATGAGCAGCTCTCTCTCCATGGGTGTGGGGCGTGCGCTGTCGTCATTGCCGCCGATCTGGTGGTGCATCACGTAGAACGAGCCTCGGTGGTCGATCGAGAGGATCTGGAGCAAGTGCGACAAGTTGTGGACCACTTGGCGGAGAACGCCCGCGTCGCCCGTGAACTCGAGCAGCCGCACCGTGAGGTCGCCCACAGTCTCGACGGCTTCGACCATCTTGCAGCCCTTGAGCAGCGCGTTGACGTAGCCCTCGATGATCGAGACGAGCAGCTGCTCGTACTTCATGTGCTCCCAGTGGTAGCTCAGACTCGGCTCGATGGCACGGATGCGGATCGCCGCGCGGTCATAGTACGCGCGCCAGCAGCTTGGATCCAAATTCAGCGCCGTCGTGAGATCTTGGAGCGACGCGCCAATGTTGTTCTGTCGGTGGAAAATGTCCGCGCGCAGCAGCAGTGCCTCAATAGACTTTGGATGCAACAGCAACGCGCGGTTCACGTCCACGAGCGCGTTGTCCATATCCACCATTTTCACAAACAGGAACGCTCGAAGCAGGGATAATCGGTGCTCCTCTGGCCGCAGCAGCAGTGCATGACCGAGGTCTTTGATCGCCTGGGTCCACAATCCGATCCGTCGACAGCAGCGCGCACGCAGCAGCACGACCTACAGGAACTCGCGATCAATCACGATGCACGCCGACGTGAGCAGGATCGCGCGTTTCCACAGCTTCTGCTTCTCGACCTCGAGTGCCGCGTAGAAGAGCTCGCCGACGGTCATGTGCTGGTCGCCTTCGCTCAGATACATTGTCACAGCGCCCACGAGATCCGTGCTCATGGCTTTGATCGGGCGGCGTCCGCCATTTTCCCCTGCCGCTGCTGCTGCGGAATGATTTGAGTGCATGCCGCTTGGAGTCGATGCGCGATGCTGCTGCATGGTCTCGTCATCTCGCAGCGACACTTCGATCTGGTGGATCACCGACATCTCCCGCCGCAGAAACGATTTGATCGCGCGCTTCGCCATCACGTGCTGGCAAATGCGCAGCATGTGCGCCGACGACGGATCGATTTTCACTTCATCGGTCCCAAAATCGTTGTCGTCATCTTCGTCGTCGCCGCCATCGCCCTGCACTTCGCTGCCGTTGTCGCTGTCGTTGTCGCTGTCGTTGTCGCTGCCCTTGCTTTGCCGCTTGGAGATCATTCTTCTCGACTGTTGGTTCTCAGAAATCGCTTTCAGCGACGCGAACTTGGCTTTCAGATGCGGTACAGGAGCGAGCGGTGGCTGCTTGGTTGATGTGCTCGCGTCGGTTGGATCCGCCATTCCCGAAAGGCGGCGGATGCGCTTCACGGCCTTGTTGATCGCTTTGCTGATCGACGGCAAGCGCCGAAGCACTGGCGCGGACTTGTCGACCACGACAGCGGCATCTTCGTCTGCTTCGTCAAACTTGCCCATTTTGCCTGCAAGCAATTTGCTCCACATCAGCGCATTCGGTTTGCCCTTTTGCGCCATTTTCGAAGACGCACCAGCGTGCAGCGCCGACGAGCGCAGCATCTGCTCCATCTCCTTGGGCTTCCACGCAATGCTGTTGGCGTGGAGGTACTTACGCAGGAATTTACCACGCAGCACCCGGTTCTCTGCGTTTGACGACATCTTCAGCACCAGGGGCGACGCGAGCGAGTCAAACGGACTCCCCGTCATCGACCGGATCTCGTCCTCTTCAACTTCATCCACGGGCGAAGGCGTTCGCTCCCGTTTGTTTGTACCAATCCCGACCAAGTCGCGCGGGTTCTCTTGCTGTTGAGGCTGTTTGGAATCGCCAGTCAGTGACTCCAGAATCGCTTTCATGTGATGGTCGATGCTTCCTCTTGTGCTCTCGTTATCGGGTGTGTCTACGGCTGGCGCCGCGAAGAGCTCATTTGGAGTTGGTATTGAACCGCGGTGCTCTGTGCTGCTGCTTTTCTCGAACACGGTAGCAGGTTTGCTGGAGCCGCCTTCCGGTTTCTCGCTTTCTCGTACTGAGTATATAGCTGAACTTGGGGGAGAGATCCCATCCATTAGAAACGCTGTGGCTGCGCTTCGCGGAGTCGTCGGTGTCTTCAGTGACGAACCAACGGGGTCTGCATACTCGAACAGGCTCGGCTGGCGCCATGCAGACGGACCTGGAGTCCCAGGTGGGTCGATCGATTCCCGATCCAAATAGTCGCTTGCTGCTGTGGGCCCTGCGGGTAATGTCACGAGGTGCCGCAATGAACTCATCGCCGCCAGACTTGGTTTCCTGAGACTGTCGCTCTTCTGGAGAGACGACCGCGGCGATGGCGCGCTTGGACCTGGTTGGCTCGGGGACTTCGCCGGAGGTGCTGGTCGCTTCTAGCGAAAGTAGTTGGGTGTTTTCGACGGCGGCGATGGAACGTAGGTGCGTTTCTCGGGCCGAGGGCTGCGCACAAGCGGCAGCGTCACCGCTGGCAACGTATGCCGAGTTTCCGAGTATCACTCCCGCTCTTCACCGTAGCTATCGCCGTTGAGCTCCAGTCGCTGCTCGATCTGCGCGAGTTTGTGCTGGCTGATGACCCCAAACGCGGGCTTTTTTGTTTGCTGCACGTGGAACTGATTCGGTCGCGTGAGCTCATGCGTCATCAGTAGGCAGCAGTAGCAAATGCTCACTGGTGGATCCCCTTGTCACTCCCTCTACGTCGTCAGCTGCGCGCGTTCTTGTGGCATGTTCTCTCGAAATTGGCGCTATTGCGATTCGTATTTGCCTTGTTTTGTCTTGCCTTGCGCACGACGAGTCACTTGATCTTCTTTTAGCTCGTGGCACTTCCTTCAAAGCCGTTTCTTCAAGGCATTAGCGCCATTAACTGACGCACAAGTGCATACACATCAAAGGCCAGCGCACGCTCCAGTTTTCACTTCTCGAATGCAGCAAGAAGAGCGAAGCATTTAAATGCCATTCATTCATTCATTCATTGAGTCACTGGAACACGCGGGTTGTTTAGATCGATTTGTTTTTGTCTTCTTCAAATTAACTAGAGCGGCGGAGCAGATCGAATGCAAAAAGAGCACGGCACTGGCGTGGGTTGTTCATGTTTACCGCAAATCCGAGTTGATCATGGAATCGCGGAGATTGTCGAGGCATCGGCGCTAACAGAGTCGCAACCCACGCACGCATAATACGCATACATCAGACAAATGGATACCTAGAATTGGAGCAGTTCCTTTCCAAAATTCTTACCTGCCACGGCGCCAACCGCCGTGTCGAGTCGTATCGCTTGCACGCTGTCTCCAGGATCTGCGGCGACCATTTGCCGTATGCCTTGAGCACGCTTGCCAAGAGCACGTCCAAGTCGCTGGGGCTGCCGCTGGAGTCATCCAGCAAGCCAGCGTGCTTGATCATCATCTCCTCGGCGCCAACGAGATCCAGCTGCCCAATGCGACAGAGCACGGCATTCCCGAAGGCCTCGTTTGCGAGAATCGCGTTTCCACTAGCACACTGCAGATCTCCCGCAGTCTCAAAGCACTCCTCCGCAAGCGCCCACAGCCCAGCTTCAACGTACACGGCGGCCGCTCTCAGCCCATTTTCAACCGCGCTGCGCGTGTTGCCACCGGCTTCGGCGATGTTTTTCGCGCGCACAAAGAGCAGCGCAATGTCCTTTGCGAACGCTTCGCGCTGACAGTCGTTCGGGAACTTGCGCTTCAGTCGCAATGCAAGCTCCCCGATCGCGCGAGACGCTTCGTCGAAGAACCCGCTCGACGAAAGCTCCTGCAAGAATATGGAACTACCAGTCAGTACATGGCAAGAACGTCAAGACACACGAGCAAAACCTGCGGGCTACTACCTCACACACATCTTCGACCAGTTTGATGAGCTGGTGCTTCTTATCCGGGTACGTGCCGCTGTCTTCGAGGATGCACCACGCGGCCTCGAGGCGATAGCTTGTCTTCGAGAGCGTCGAGAGCGCAACGGCCGCGGCATCCAAAAAGTACTGCGCCGCGTCTTTCCACTCCTTCCGGATCTTGAACTGGATCGCCTGGGCGCGCAACTCGCGGTCCGATCGGTCCGATGGCGTCGGTACATGTGCGCTGTCCATGACACCACGTAGTTCCGTTGCATCAAGCACATCGGCCAGTGCGGATGGCACGGACGACGGTGCCGCTGCTCCGTGGTGGTGGCGGCGTCGTGCTGCTGTCGGACTCCCATTGATGCCTTGAGGCGCGATGTGAGGGTGGCTACCACCGTCAACATACCGCTCGATACTGGATGCGACGCCGCCGCGCGAGAACCGCGCGATCCATGGAGCAGTGCATAGATCACTCAGGTAGCTGTTCGAATCCGCCCAGCGCCACGAGCCAAAGCACCCAAACGCGTACCGGTTCACGGCCTCGACATGGACAACAGTGAAGACAATGATGTTGTACGACTGCCACGCGAGCGATTCGTTACGCACGATCGACATCGCGGTCTTGACCACGGCCGAGAACCACTGCGACACGCTCGGGTTCTCCTTCAGCCGGATGTTCTCCTGGCTGCTCACCCATGCCGCGAACGAATGGTCCGACGGGTTGGTCGCTGCCGCGAGCAGTACGAGCACCACGAGCAGCGCCAGCAGCTTCACGACCGCCGCGAGCAGCGCGGGGAGCACCGCCACGGTCAGAAACATCCCAAATCCTGGACAACAGGACAGATCGATGGCTTAGGTCACGTACTGTGCTCCAGACGGCGCGTCAGACACGCTCAGCAGACAGAGGACGGAGGCACACGCACCTATGAGGAAGAGCGCATTGTTGGCCGAGACGCTGCTGGACGCCGCGGCGTCAGCGCCAACGGCAGCAGCATGAGGCGCCATGATCGCTTCTCGTTCGCAAGTGCGCTTTGCGACAACCTTTCTGAGCTCTGCAAAGTGCAACCGAGAGCGAATAGTGACATGGAGCAACCCACCGTCCAATATTTCATAGTGTAATGTGCATAACAGTCACTAAAAACCAGGTGGTTGCTATCTTATGAGACACTATAGCGAAGATTGGTTGATGTGAGGGTGTACTGCTTCCGTCCAGTAAAGTACGAAAACGCGCCGCATCCAAGGAAACGGTGCGCATTCCATCACCAAGCAAGGAGTGAGATGGCGCCACTGACGAAGCGCCACGACGGCCGCGTCGGCAACGAACTGCGATCGTTCGCGTCGGACCAGGGAGCGCTCTTCCGCGCCGACGGGTCCGCGCGCATGTCGCACGGCAACAGCACCGTGCTCGCGGCCGTGTACGGTCCGGGCCAGGCCAAAAGCCGCCGCAACGAGCACATCGAGAAGGCCACGCTCGACGTGTGCTTCAAGCTCGAGAAGGGCCAGCTGAGTGCGTTTAATGCGCATGCTATGAGCGACTGTGTGATGGTGTGGTTGTGCTGACGATGTTGGGAATGTACGTATGCCATGTGTATGTGTGTGTCTAGCGTCCAAAGAGAAGGAGTACGAGCAGGTCATCCGACAGACGTTCGAGTCCGTGATCGTGGCCGACGACTTCCCGCGCGCCATCATCAGCATCGTCGTGCAAGTGATCGAAGACAACGGATCGATATCCTCTTTTTCCCCCCATTCTATGTGCGCATTGCATGTGTGTCTCGCTTCTGTTTTGCGGCGGTGGTTCTCCTTGACCGCGTTAGCACCTTCTGTCTGTAGCGATCAATGCCGTGAGTCTTGCGCTGCTGGATGCCGGCGTTCCCATGCTCTCCATCGTGACCTCAGCGACCTGCGCGCTGTTACCAGGCGGGAACCTGTTCCTGGATCCATCGCTAACAGAAGAAGAGGTACACATCGATGCCATGCATTCGTTTGTGTGTGCGCGTGCATTTTATGAACTAATGGGGGGTCTTTATGCAATGCCGCAGTCGTCGACGTCGCTGGTGACTACGGCGTGCTCCAGTACGAATGACGGCGTGTTGACGTCGCTCACGAAAGGTGCGCTGCCCACTCGCGATATCGCTGTCCGGGTCAATACGAACGCGGCACTGATTCCATCTTTTTTTTTTGCGTATGTGTTGACGAGCAGGTCTTTTAACAGAAGAGCAATACTTTGCGTGCTCGGAAGCCTGCCAGCGGTACGAACGAGATGCAACTATTGATGGCCAGGGTAGCAGTTGTGTTTGTATTGATATTTTACTGGCGCTGTTGCTTTGGTTGGTATGGAACAGAGCATCCGAAAGCGTCCACGCGTTCCTTCGCATCGTGCAACAGAAGAAGTATCCGATTGAAGTCGCGTAGAAAGAGCTCTTGCCATGGGTTGCGTTTCTGCAGCAGCATCGGTTCTGATCGGCAATGCGTGCAGTTCATCCGCTCAATCCAATCCCAGCTCTGGTCCGCCATCGCGCGCGGTTTCAAAACAAGATGTTCAATTTAAAATTAATGGCCAGCAATCCATTGCAGTCTCTACAGTGTCCACCGTCCACTTGCGGCGGACAAGAATACAGTTTTACGTGGACGATTTTTTTTCCTGCTTGTGCACCTCACGCGTCGAATGGACTCTCGTCCTCCGTGTCGTCCTCGGAGTCCGGTCCAAGAGACGCACAGCATCCACTCGTCGGATCGAAACCTGGGAATGGCGTTGGCGAGTACACATCCCAGCGCCAGTTGTCCGGGTCCTCGTGCGCCTGCCCACACAAGCAGCCTGCTTCCTCGGAGAACGGCGCCCACGCTTCGTCCGGATCCTCATGCGTCCTCCCCCCACATGAGCATCCTTCAGTGGGGAACGGCACTCGGGGTATGCAAACGATAGTTGCCAATGGCTGTGTGCACTGCTCTGTGGAGACGACATCGCCCAGACTGATCTCATGGCTCGAGTCAAACAGCGGCCGCGACGGTCGTCGTCTATGCCGCGGCGGTATTGCGTCGCCGCCAGTGTGGACTGATGAGGGCGTGCTCCAAGTGGACTGCGCAAGACTGCCCGCAGCGCGCAGCTCCAATGCATCCAGCTGGCCCTCCAGCGTCTCGTTGCATGCCAGCGCGCTGCAGAGCTCTGCGACGTCGGACGGACTGCTCTCTGCGCGCACGACCTTGGCGAACCCGCGCGGGTTCGTGTCTTCGTCGTGCACCAAGGACCGGAACTCGAGCGCTTCACGACGACGCGCGATGCGCGAATGCGGCGACGAGCTCCTAGAACCGCTGCTGGACGGACTGCTTGCGCAGCTGCTTCCAGCAGAACCAGCGCGAACGCGCTTGAAGCAGGGCGCGGACGCGCTGCTGCGTCCATTCTGAATGGCGCGTGCTGCGTCCTTGTCGTCCTTGTCTTCTTGGTCGCTGGATGCGCTGCGCTTGTAGGGCGAGCGGCGCATCGCGCTCGCGCTCAGTCGCGCCATCATTGTCCTTCGCCTGGGCTCAAAGCGCAAGTGCGCGCTTCCGGAGGAGCTCCAGAGGAGCTACGCTGGCTTCAAGTTGGCGAAGCAACTTGCTGCGGTGTTGTGGCATTGCTGCCGACGCACTGGACTGATTTCTTTACTGCATACTGGGAGCGTCCCGCGCGATGTCACTTGCTTCTTGTATGGGGAGCAGCACCTTTGAGAAAATACGAACAACAAAGCGCACAAATTGAGACAAGTGGCGTTCTCATACTTTATTTTTATCTATTTAGACGATTTTCAAATTAAAAGAAGACTGAAAAGTTGCAGCGTTTGTGCTGAGAAGACGCGAATTCATTTATTAGTTCAGACATTTTTCCAACGAAAAGGAGGTGACACTCTGTGTCTTCTTTGCTGTAAAACGACAAATTCCCAGCATCATACAGCTTTTTCAGGTATTTTGCTTTCCAAATGACACGTAATTACGAAGCTACAAAAGCAGCCGCGGCTCGTCCCAATCTACTTTTTCCGAATCGCCTCCAGGAGCATCGCCCGGTTTTGCTCCCGCCGCTCCATCACCAGCTCCAGCTGGATGCGCTGGAGCGTGAGTTCCTCTCGCCGAAGTTGCATTTCCTCGCGGCGCAACTCGTTGTCCTCTCTGCGCAGCGCGATTTCTGCTTCCCACTGTTTCTTGAGGAAATCGAGCACGAGGTCCTTCTTGGTGTTCTCAGCTATTAAGCGCGCCACCTTCTGATTCAACGAGAGCTCCACGGAGTCGTCGTCATCGTTTGTTGATCTCTTGTTTGATTGAGCCGCTGCTTCATCGTCTGCACACACAACCAACCGCAAAAACTCGTCAGTCGTGTGTGTATGCGTGCATGGAAGATTCAGAACCCACGAGGCACCTAACCGTGAATTCGCTTCGGCGGTGGTGGCTGCGTAAGCACCTCGACAGAAGACGAGGCGCTCAACGCCGCATCGCTTTCGTCGATGCTGCGCTTGCGGCCTCTTCGCGGCGCAGCATCTTCTCTGAATGTCATGCCACGAGTTTCCGGGTGTTTCCCTCGTTTCGCGTTGTTGTGCGCTGCGATCCTGCTACAGATCGCATCAAGGAGCTGCTCCATCTCATCGTATTGCTCCTCCGTGTATTTGCTGGTTTTGATCGTGTTCCGTTCATACTTGTCGACCAAATGCTTGAATCTGCACACGCGCATTAACAACAATGTAAGCCACCATACAAGATTGATACCTGCCAAATCAGCGCCGGGCCCGGCTACCTTTCATTAATGCTTCGGATGTTGAGCGTCACCTCGAGCGCAGCGCTCACGTTTCCTGCAAACATCTCGGCGAGCTTGAGTTTCTGGCCGTGAGGGGCTGCGAACGGCTCGAGCGCGAGCGCCTCTCGCAGCAGGACGAGATCGGCCTCAGGCGTAAAGTGAAATCGCTTGGACACCACACAAACACAAACACACATCAAGCCGTTAACACTAACCGATGACACGAGCGATTGCAGCACAAATAATAAACAAGAAAAGTGTGCATACACCTCTCGGCTCCTTGTCCTCGGCGGAGGCGCACCGCTGCGAGCAGAAGCTCTGCCTCAAGGCCCCTTTGAACGCGCGCTTGGAGCACACAGCGTGCACTGCGATACCACACGCGCCGCATGGCTCCGTGTGCGCGTCGTCGTCGTCCGCGAACGCGCACTGCTCGTGTGGACACTTCATGAGCGCGTCGTGAGCTTTTTCCGCAAATTTAAAAAAAAAACACTCGCAACTGGTGGGCATGCGCTTTTGCGATACCGCAAATTGCGGTATCAAAAGTACCGTAAGTACCAGAAAAAAAAATAGGCGCAAAATCTCGAAAAAGAGTAACAACTCTTTAAAATCATAGTAGTACAATAGTGAGTGCGTATATTAATTATCAAGTTGGAAGAGTGGATTCGGTGGAGTACTGCAGCTGCTCAGTTCATTTGGAGGAAAACCAGGAAAACCACCACCAAAATGCTGCAGATGTGGGCAGACACAAGCGCGACGTGTTTATTCCATTTGACACTTCTCCCTACTGCTCGATTGCACTGCTGCTCGTGGCGGCGCAGTGGATGGATGGGTAGCGGTGTGCGAAATGCGATACTCCACGCGCGTGTCTTCTTCTCCACTCATACACTTGGGCACCAACCCCTTCAATCAATCTAATACAATCGCTGGCGGCTCGGCTGCTCCAGGTACCGCGCGACGACGCGCGTGATCCCGTCGTAGGACATGAAAATGACGCCCTGGCCGGGAATCACGCGGCCGAGGCGGGGCACGACGCCCGAATAAAATACGAGGAAGCCCTCCTTCTGGATCATCTGGCGCACGCAGTCCAATGTGTTCTTGTACTGACCGGCATTCAAGCCCTGCATTCTTGTCTTCACGACATCAAACGCTGTGTAGAGATAGCGGCACATCAGGCATATGATAAGCACCGATGCTCAAATCGACAACATTAGAACCTTCGCACTTACGATTGTTGCCGAAGACGCTGAAAATGCCCGCCGACATGCCGCCGACGAGACTAACGGTCGCGTGCTGTCCGCTCGACATGGCCTTCGCGTCCTTGATCAGGTTGTGGCGTTCCAGGAACTCAGGGCTCACGCGCTTCTTGAATTCACTGAAGAACATGAAACGCAATCCTTGGTTGCTCGACTGTCCAAGAAGCATAGCAGAGATGGCATGGAGTTAAGCACTTGCATTACATATCGACCAAGTAGTCGCGACGCTACCTGCTTCAGAATAGTCGCGGTGAGGCCCTGGTAAATACCGGCAATGCCTTCCTTGGCAAGAATCATCTTCGTTCCTTGCCACACTCCAGCATTGGCACCGATCAGTTTCGTTTTCAACGTTTCAATCTGAATGAAAGCGCACCAACAGTCAGTAAAGCAGTTCAAATGTACACGATAAACAAAACGACAGCACTCAACGCACCGGCGTGGTCATAATCGTCGCCTCCATCGCTCCAGCGGCCATACCGGCACCCAAGTTGCGCATCGCAGTCGTTTGTCCATTTTCATCCGCAAAGCGTTGCTTCAGAAAGTCAAACGCGCCGAATCGGATCCCAGCTTTCGGTATGGAGCCAATGAGCACGGGCGCGAGGCCTCGATACAGCGACAAGAAGCCGTCTTGGCGGATGTGATACCGGAAGCCCGAGATCATGCCCGTGTAGTTGTTGCGCATCGTGCCGAGCTGCAGGTTTGTCTTGATCATCTCCATGGGCCAGATCACGAACGTCTCGATGCCGCCGGCAATGGCGCCGGCCGTCGTCGCCACCATCGGGTTCTTGGACTTGCTGCTCATGATGGGCTGCTGCTTAGCGTGCTTCAGCTTTTCTTTTTTTTTTCCTCCCGCAGTCCGGTGTCTGCGCGCGGCGGCAAATTGCGATCTGAACACGCCGTCGTGCCACTTTTTTTCCACGTGAGCGCAGCTGAGCTCCTCGAAGTTTGGGCATGTGGAGCCATGGCCATCACTGCGCGTTTGCGCACCCGCACTGCCACCAGTCACAGATGACGCAGTTCCTGAAGACCACACGAACTTTACCGACAAAACTGAGGATTTGGAACAAAGACCGGGCGGTATACGTCAAACGTATATTTTTCTGTGCAGTGTACACTCCCATCCAGTGTCAAGGGGTCACCAAACGCATGGTTACGGTGTATAGTATACGATTAGCAACCCTGTTCAAACCCCTTTTCGCGCCCTAACCACTGACAAATAGCGAAACGTTCGCAGCTACGCATGTAGCGTCACCGATGTGCGCCACACTATTTGCGGTCAACGTGACGTCGACTGGATGACGCGCAGAGCGCCCTGAAGTCGCTCGACCCCGACGCGGATCTCGTCATCGCTGTAGAACGCGAACGACAAGCGCACGAAGCGTGACATCATCGCTGGTGCTTGGGCTGCTTCAGTTTCCTCTACTTCAACCGCCGCACCCCTGGTGCTTCGAGCAGCAGCCGCTGCTTGGGGTCCAAGCGAGCAGTGCGTGCCAGGAGTGAATGCGACGCCGTGATGCGCCGACGCCTCGGCGAACAAAAGCTCCGTGTCCACGTCATCGGGCAGCTGGACCCACACAAAGTACCCGCCTGCGGGCTCCACGAATGCGCACTCGGGGCACAGTTCGCGAAGCGCGCTGCACAGCGTGGCCTTCCGCGACATGAACACGCGCTGGAGCGTCTCAATGTGCGGCGCCAAGAGGTTCAGCTGCAGTACTATTATTAATAGAGGGCAGCAGGAAAAAAAAGCATTAGTACCACCAGAACGCAGACGAGAATGACGTCAGTAGACACAATCAGCAATCATTCCCACAATTAGGGGGAGAGATGCGCCGCTACTGCACACACGCATGCACTCACCGCTGTGGACGATGCCGGCCGTGATGGGGTTCTGGCCGCCGCCGCTGCGGATTGCGCCGAGAGACGACAGCGCTTGGATCGTCTCTTTGCTGCTCTGCGCCCACCCTGCCATTCCAAGCGCCAAATACAACACTGTCAGGCTCTCGAGTGCCTTACATTGACGCCACCACGGCTGCTTCCAAAGATCCCACACGCCAGAACTTCTCACGCCAGCATACAGTCCGAGCAGAAAGGGAGAGAAAGCACACGTGATGACGTACCGAGACGAAGTCCTGGAGCGAGGATCTTGGAAAAGCTGCCGAGCGACACGACCCGACCCGACGTGTCGTACGACGCCAGCGACGCGTACGGCTTCGTGTTCGTATCGAGCGTCAGCAGGTTGTACGGCTCGTCGGAGATGACGTGGAAGCCGAATGCGTCAGCGAGCGCGATGAGCCGCTTCCGTCGCGCTTCAGCGAGCATAGTGCCCGTCGGGTTATGGAAAAACGGAATCGTGTAGATAAACGCTGGGATGTCGCCCGCTTCCAGTCGCTTCTCCAGCGCATCGACCTGCGCGTCATCCGCATGATCGCAAAGTGACAAACTTGTTCTCAGTTCAATGCGTCCCATCAATGCGCACGGAAACAAACATCACGTACGTCAAGGCCATGCGCATCGACTGCGACAGACGCCAGTTCCAGTCCCAGCTCGCGGAAGATGTCGTGCGAAAGGAAGTACGTGGGCTCCTCGACAAACACGCGCTTGTTGTGTCTCGAGAACGCCATCGCGGCATGGGAGATCGCTTGCGAGTTGCCCGCAGTGATCAGCAGCGCGTCGGGATCAATCGGGTCGGCCTGGGCGCCTTGACGTCCCGTTGTTGGGTGCGACACGTTAGACCAAATGTATTTTCATCCGTGTAGAGCGGCATGAGTTGGTCCACAAGACGCACACATACCTGACAAAAACGCTGCCAGGTCTTGGCGGAAGCCTTCGTACCCTTTCCCAGCGCCGTACTGGAACAACGCATTGTCCTGGTCGTCATGGAAGCGGTGCTTCGCCGCCTTCTGGAAGAGCTCCAACGGCAGCAGCGACGGCGACGGCTGCCCAATGCCGAAATTAATGATGCCGGCGCTCGTGTGCGTCTGCGCATACGGCGACGACTGCACGGTTGTCACCACGCCAGCAGCAGCAGACGACGGCGTCGAGAAGCGACTCGAGAGTGCGGTGCACAGTAGCTGCGCTCTTCTGCGCGGAACCCCCAGAACCGACACGTGAGGCGCCACGAACGCGCGCCGCGCAGCCAAAGCCGCCATCGCTTCTCTTTCTCTGCTCTCCTAATGATAGCAAGTGTTGATCCGATCTGATCTGATACGTTTCTCAGATGCGTTATGATAACTGGGTCTGATGCCAACACTGTGGACACGAAAGGACGCACGCATTGAGAGCCATCTTCTTGGCAACAAGCAACGATGGAGTGCGTAAGCGCAGATATGATCACTGGAGCGCGTTCGCGTTCGCTGAGCGTGTGCGCGTGCTCGTTGCGCGTTGGCTTGTGGTGTTAGTCCGCGCGCGCAGCTTCTCCGCGACGACTGGCAGACGCGAGACGACATGGAGCGCATCCAGTTGGATCTGTTGCAACTGATCGAGTTCGTCAACCGCTTTCATACGTGCACATTTTTGCTTATGACTCGAGCGGGAGCTGGCGCGTGTGCCACGAGTGACCGTGTTGCATACGCACGTGCCTGCTGTGGCATTGTCTGCGTATCAGATGCGAGTACAAAGACCCGCTTGGCGATGCTGCACGAGAAGATGGCGTCAATGGAACGTAAGCTACGGTGGGTGTCTGTGACCGAATAAGCGAGCGCACGCACGGTGGCTCGTGGGTTCTAACACCACCTCTCGTGTCAGTTTACTGGGTTAGATACGTTGAGACAGCAGTGAGGAGCTCTAGAGGTCCAGCGGTGCAACAGCAACAAGAGTCATAGAACGAATCCACAGGGTCACTAGTCGAGAATTACACGAGTCAATAGAGACCGTGCACACTGTATTTAAGTGGAGACACACTCAAACGGCGTTGGAGCTATTGAGACGTAGAAGAGGCATGCGGAAGCTTCGGTACCCCTGACGCGATCGCGGGTTCGGCGGTCGGCGCTGCTCGGCGACTTTGATAGGATCCATGCGCGGAGACTCCACGTACTGATCGGTTTCTGGTTCGTGGCCGAATTGGTTCTCTTCGTTGTCGAGTGCGGCACTACCGTCGCTGTTGTTAACGTATTGCAGCAGGAGCAGCTTCATCTCTTGCTCAAGCAGATTGCCATCAAATTGCGGCTCAGGAAATTTCTGTTTGTTCTCAGGTGGCGAAGCACTTGGCAGGTGCTCTTCACACTGAAAAGCCTTCCTGTCTACCTCGGTTGGCGATGCGAGCGAGACGGGAGGAGGCGGCAAACTCGCCGCCTGAGCCTCCATTTCGTGACCGCGAGCCCGCGAATCGGCAGGCGGAGCTCGCCACTCCAAATTGTTCCCCATGAACGAATCGATCGAGTCCGTTCCGGCGTCTACACACGTCGCTCATGACTGCATTCTCACTGTTTGGACTCGCTGGGCGGTTTCGATTGCTTTTAAGCGCTCAGAGTCGTCCAGAGTTGCCTTTGCTCCAGGTTTGGGCTCTGCCAAGGTTGGCGTTCGCGTTTCAGCGGCTGGAAACTCACGCGATGGCTCAGAGTTTCTGTCGCTTTGGCTTCGAAACCCCCCACGAGCTTCGTTCGATTTGTTCTTTGACGCCACTCGCTGTCGGATCTGAGGCTCAGAATGCTGACCCAGCTGTGGTCCCGCTCCAGTCGTTTTGTGGAGCATGTCCCTCACTTTCTGGAGCCGCGCATCGACGTCGTTCTTGGCTTTTTCGGTCTCACCTGGCGTCACGAGCTTCACCAGGTTCCCTGCTCCCTCAAAAACGGCATTAGTTTATCAGCACACACACACACAAGTAAGCGCTTCAAGACTGCTGCTACCTATGCGTGCAGACGGCTGGCGGACAACAGGAGCAGCCGAGTCGGGCGTTCCTGGTCGAGTGCTCGGCGTCATCGGCCGAGAACCCGCCCCACTGCTGCTTCCAGGCCGCGAAGAGGCTGTCCCTGGGCGATAGGACGACGGGGTTTGCGGCCGAGGCGTCGAAACACCTGCATGAGGAGAAATGGTCCCGTTTTTCAGCCCTTTGATGTGATTCTGAAGCTGCACGTCGGTGAGATTGTCGAGTGCTTTGAGATCTGGCAGCGTCGTGGAGACGTCAACGAGATGACTGCACAACGGAGGAGACAAAGAGATCAGGGACAATGAGTGCTCGTATACACACAGACAAGCGGAATCCTTCAGCTTTGGCACACCTGGTCGAAAGACAGCGCGGGTTGCCCATGAGCCAGATGTCCTGTAGTGTCTTGCATGCCGAGAGCGCCGAGGATTGCGCTGCTGAGCGAATACGGTTGTTCCGAATGTCGAGCGACTCCAGCTCTGGGAACTGCGACGCAGTGGGCTCCAAGTTGCTGATGGCGTTGTCCTGGATGTATAGCTCGTTGAGCTTCGCGAGAGTCCCAGCGAGGCTTTGGAGGTCGGAAATGCGGTTCCCATTCGCCCGAAGAGTCTAACAAGGATTCGTTTTGCGCTCCTGGTAAGCTAGTTGAGAAATTTCAACAAATACCCTGTGTATGGGTTTCTTACCATCACGTTTGGTGGGAATTGGCCCTCCAGCGTGGAAAGTCGATTGTTGCCCACGTTGAGCTCCTCGAGCTTTGTGAGTTGCGATAGATTGCCGATCGCTGCGATCTGGTTATCGCTCAAGTTGAGCGACTCGGGACTGATCAGCGCCTCCACGCCCTATTTGGCAAACGACACAATACGGAGGTCAATATTTGGGTGCTTCACGGAGAAAAGAGTGGACAAAATGCATCGCACCTCTGACACAGGACCCGCCAAACGGTCCCGGCTCAGATCCAAGTGCACCAACAGGCGGCACGACCTCAAGTTCTCGACGCGCTCGATGCGGTTTCCCTTCAACCAGAGCGACTTCAGCTTCACGAGCGCAAGGAAATCCACCGACATGCCTTCAATCTGATTCTCACTGAGAAGCAAGCCTTCCAGATTCGAGTTCCTGCAAAGGAAAGCAAGGTTTGTAAGAGTCAGTGACGTGGATAGCAGATAGCAGATGATAGATAGATAGACTTCGAGCTCGTACGCTCGCAAGCCACTAGTTGCCGTCAGCCTGTTGTTGTAAAGTTTGAGTTCTCGCAATTCCCTCGCAGTCGCGAGATTCTTCAAGTTTGTGAGTCGATTGAACGATAAGTCCAGTGAGCAGAGCTTTGAAAGCTACGCATCCAATTCATTCATTCATCGATCCAGGAACCCACGGCCACTCAATATGAGTCAGTGTAGTTTCCATTTATGCATCAATCGGCAGCTTTTATGGGCAACCCAACACTGCACTTCTACAAAGCCGTACCTCGGACAGATCGCCGATCTCCTCAACCGAGCGGTTATGCGCATCGACCGCAAACTTGCTCGAGTTTGGCTCCGTGCACAACAATTTCTAGCGCCAACGCCAGTTGAATGTTTGGACAATGAGGAACCGAGAGCGAATCGTCAGCGGCGAGCCACGCACAACGGCAAATGGAATAGAGGACCAACCAGTGCCTCGCTGTCCAGCACGCGCGGCTGGAGCGCCTTCGTGTCGCTTCACCCAGCGCGCGCCATACTCGCGATGAAGCGTCTGACAGTCTGCCGGCGGAAATTGGGAACCGGCGCATGTAACAGCTCTGCATGCGCCGAACATGTAGCCATGTCCATGAGTTGGCACGTAACAGGAATTGGTTGGTTTCTAACAGTATAGAATAAGGTGGCCCACACTACGAGGTCGCAGATCGGATTTGGATACCGGTATTCCGCCACTTCTTTGAGTTATTACCGGTATGTACCTGTCAAACACCGTTGTACAACCGCACTCAGCGTTCTGATTGGTGGATTCGCAGGCACGCGCGGGCTCCTCCAATCAGAGGACAGGATGTCGCCAGTTTGAAAAGAGAAATCCCGCCCGAACGACGGAAGCAGCAGAATAAAAGAGCTCCTCCAAGAAGCTACAGGAAGCAAGGTAACGAACGCCGCATGTATGTGTGTGTATTACGAGCCTCATGTGTGTATTCTGACGTCGTGTACGTACCTCCATTACTGTGTGCGCGCGTGCGCTCATTTAGAGACCAACAGACGACAATGGACGCAGCGCAGCGAGAAGGAGCGACGCCGCAGCAGAACGGAACCGACTTGGCCGCGCAACTGGTCATGTTCCAGCAACAGCAGCAGCAGTATCTGAGCCACTTGGTGAGAGAGTCTTCTGAGCGTTTTGTGTATGAGGGATGGAGCGCTAATGCGTCGTGTGCTGTTCTCTCTCGCTGTGTATGGTTGGAAATAATGCACCTTCCTGGTGTATAAAGATGGTACGTGGGGGCGACTGCATATGCAATAGTCGCATACACCAGGAGGCTGCTTGACTAAAACACGCTGACTACGTTTTTCAGGCCAACAATGAGCACATTCGCGCACTGTACGGCGGCTCCAACCCCATGCTGCCTTCGCAAATGGTACGCTTTCCCTTCGCTTCGTATAAATGGTTGATGCACGCATGCACGACCTGGGAACTGACAATTTGTTGGATCACAAACAGCTGAGCCAAGCGCTGTTCCCTCGCGTCGCACTGAGTGGGGCCGCACCTGACGTCGTCGAAGAAGAGCCTGTATACGTGAACGCCAAGCAGTACCACCGCATCCTGATCCGCCGCCAGCAGCGCGCCAAGCTCGAGGCCAAGCTGGGCAACATCCGCCAGCGCAAGGCGTACCTCCACGACTCGCGCCACAAGCACGCGATGCGTCGACCGCGCGGCCCGGGCGGGCGCTTCCTGACCAAGGACGAGATCGAAGGGCTGAAAAACGGCACGCTGCGGCTGGAGGACCTGCCGCGGAAAGCAGGCGGGCAGTAATAGTAGCAAGACGCGGCAGTTTTGAAGCAATCAAATTAAGTGTTTACCTACGAGTGTGAGTGAGAGAAGACTCTTGTATACATGAGAGGCCTAACTGGGACTTGTTCCGCCGACGCTACTTGTCCAAAGGGCGAACGTACGTCACGTCTCCGGTTTTCGAGACGATTAGGCCGCACGCCCGGGTTCGCTGCAGTTTGTCCTCGAGCCCAAGACTCGCCCAGATGCGGCGGTTGCCGAGCGCCGAAAGCTGCGCGCGCTTGGCCGCGATGGAGTCCTTGTCAAAGCTCTCCAAGGGCGCGTAGATGCTGCCGATGTGCAGGTTTCCTACGGTCGTGCAGCACACAAAGAGCCATTTTTGCCAATCCGGTAGACGCTGTTGTTGTATCACAGACGCATGCTACTCGTACCGTTGTCGCTGAGCTCTCCAGCCTCTTCTTCCTCGGCGCCAGCGTCGGACTTCAAGGCTTTCTCCCGCTCGAACGAGTCTGCGTGTCTCAACACCGGCAGCTTCTCTGGCGTCGCGGACGGATCGGCAGCAGGTGTCGTCTCGGGCGAAGGCGGCGCATCGTAGTCGTTTCGCCGATACGAAGGTCGTTGACCTAGTATTCACCACACATATCGAATGCGCTCAATCAGCGCAATGCGTCCGCAAAGATGAAAGGTGAAGATGCGTTGGTACCGTAAGTGTTCTTGGTCGTCGTGCACGAGCACGTCGAGTTGCAGGCGCAGTGCGAGAAATGGCAAAAGCGGCCACGCTGACAAACTCCCTTGTTCTGGAAGTCGTAGCACACACCCGTGCCAGGTCCTAGAGTTGCATACGACAACAATGGCTTTGGTCAGCTGCAAAGGTCTGGAAATCCCAGTTTGCTCACGAGTACAGCTTATCAAACCTGTACCGCCTCCAGGTCCGCCTCCGCTTCCTCTCTTCTTCTTCGATGGCGGCGCGTAATCCTACAGCATGGGGGAAATGGCGTTGCGTGAGAAAAAGGGAAAGACTTGCCACGCGCATACAAGAGCAGCAGCGTTGAAGCGCCTTACGTCTTGGACCGGCGGCGCGTCTTGGCGAAGCTTCTGCATCATACTTGTCTTCTTGCTCGGATCATCTGGGAACAGATTCTCGAACTCCTCCAGCTTGATGTCTTCGCCGATCGCTTTCTCGACCATCCCGAGGTAGCCTCGTTCCAGCGGCATCGACTTGTCCGGACGGCTTCGCACGAATCTCCATCCTCCTGCGATCCGACAAGGCAGCAGACAAATATCGCATTAGCGCCAGCACAGCGTCGCGCCACTTGCAGCTTTGACTGTCAGCCAAACCTTTGCGCCATCCCTGCCCTCTCTCGGTCGCGTTCAGCTCAGGGTTCCCGATCTCCCACGTGCTTTTGTCGTGCGACGGCACAAACGTCAACCACTCGGGGTCGTACACACACTCGATGATCCGCGACGACGCCTTCTTATCCTGTCGGAACGTGTCAAAGTCCTCTACAAAAGACACCATACAACCACACGATAGCGCAGTCCCCTTGCATCAGTCAGCGCACAGCCAGCAACCATTACGAGCCAAGACATGCCCATTTCTTATACCTGGCGAAAACGTGATCCAGTCGTGGAACACTTGGGTGCGCTTCTCGTGAATGATGAGCTTAAAACCGGGCTTTGGCGGACGACCGCGCCACTCGACACCCAGTTGGAACTCGGCGATGAGCTGCGAAGTTGGAGACCAGTGGTACAATCCCTTGGTGTACCCAGGCGTGTAGGGCAAGATCACGGGCGTGAACACGAGGCCCGCATTCTGGCGCGTCTGCGAGACCCGTGGGATAATGGTGCGGATCACATGGCTCACGCGGTTTACAGGGTACATCGCCTGCAGCACGAGCTGGAACGGATCGGGAGGCTGGTTCTTCGGCGGCGGGATCGTCTTGCGCGGCCCGATCACGTCGTTCTGGATCAGCTTCAGGCGATCCTGGAGCTTGGACGCCATCACAGGACTGCCGTTGAGCGCCAGGATGTCATACAGCAGCAGTGTCAGCACAGACTTTGGGCCATCCTGTTTTTTTTTTTTAACGCAAAAGGGCATCCGTTAGTAGCGCGGTAACGTTTGGACAGGTAATATGGAGAATGAAATGGCTCGTACCTTGTCACAGACCAAGAGTCCGTCCAGGATTGTCCACTGGTGCGGCACGATCGTATTGCGGTCGACCCCAGGCTGCAGTCTGTCGGGCCGCACGGGCGAGAACAACACGACTTCGCGGATGTCGTAGTTCGGCGAGATCAGGTAGCATCGTCCCTGCAGCAGCAGCACGAGGTACCGGATGCCGACCGACTTTTCGCACACAAAGTACGGGTGCTCTGCGATCTGCGGCTCGTTCGAGCGCAACAGCGCCTGGCCGATGTTCATCGGCGCGCGGTCGAGCTCGCTCCAGTTCACGATGCCGTTGATCTGGCGCTGCAGTTGCTTTTTCGAGGTCACGTGAACCAGTTGGCCGATGTCGACGGGCACTCCTGCAATATGCGTTACTCCCGTTGCTCCCGCCGTCGATGCGGCTGAACTGGGCGTAACGGACGGTAGAGGACCTCCACTGGGAGCTGAGGACGGCGCTTGCGGCGCCGCGTTGGCCGTGGAGATCGACGGCGGCGCGGCCGCGCTCGGCGCATTCGCCCCATTCGGCGTCGCCATGTCTGCTATTAACTGCGTGTGAGATACGATCCCAAAAAATGTTGCGCGAAGCGTCTACAATGTCGCACGAATGTTGTATAACGGCAGTGATGTTGCATGAAGGTAAAGTGCAGCCACCTTGAAGTGACAACATGAGGTTACGCTCTTTCGTAACCAGCTCGCAAAATGGCTCGAGGCGATGGCGCTGCGCACGGCGGTGGCGCGGGGCGCGAGGAGCCCCCGGGCTGGCAGCAGAAGTACGAGGTGGAGCTCGAGAAGATCCGCGCGGAGGGCGACCTGGCGCTCATCAAGGCCCACGCCGTGCGCCAGCGCATCGCCAAGGCCGACGAGGAGCTGCAACTGCTCAAGGCGCAGCTCAAGCTCAAGAAGAAGTAGTCCACCGCAGCCCACAAGACGACCCCGATTCTCCATCGCGCTTCCGGTGCCAATAACAATGCTGGGACACTAGCTACCGCTGCTCCAGGTGGCGCGGCGTTGTCACCCGTCTCGACGGGTTCGGTCGTGGAGGGGAATGTCGGCGAGAGCCATGCGAGTTCTGGGACGCCCATGAACGCCGATCGCCTTATCCAGGTGGAGGAGCGCCTGAAATTCGCCGCGTCCCAGCGGACAGTGGAGTTGGGAAAGCTCCGCCATCAGATCGACGAAGCGCGTCGAAGACGAGATCCAGCAGACGCAGAGTGAAGTGAGCGCGCTGAAGGAGCGAGGAGCCGCACTCAAGAGTGGGATCGCGCAGCTGCAAAGCGGCGTGGACGTCGACATGCAGGCGTTCCGCATCGAGAGGCAACGGCTCGCGCTCGAAGTAGATCGCATCACAGAGCCAGAGAAAGGCAGCGTGCGCGTTGCATCCGCCATGCGACACGTTTTGCTTGTGCATGATGAAGCAACCATAACTTTCCCCTGCCTTTGTAGAAAAGCGTGTACAACAACATTGGCCATCGCAGCAAGCGCGGGCAGTGATTATCGCTGGTGCGCCATGCGTCCTCCTTCGTGCAACAAGCCACTGACCTTGTGTTGCGCCAGTCTTTTCCAGGGCGAAAAAGATGAGTCTGGAGCAAAAGGTGGTGCCCTTCGAGCAGAAAAAGCTGCTGCTGGATAAACTCGTGGAGGATACGGGCGTCCAGAACCTCAGCGAGTTCATCGAACAGTACAACGAGCAGGAGCGCATCAAGGCCGACATTCTCGCCCGCATTGAAACCAAATCCAACATGAGTGCGCTGCTCGCATTCTTATCGTTTTGTGCTGTGTTTTTCCACGCGCCGCTAATCACTGTACATTGTTGCATGTGTCTCAGACACGTCCTTGACCGAACAGACCGCGCAGCTTGCGGAAGACATCACGCGCCTGAGCGGTGCTGGCGACATCCAGAGCATCGTTCACATGGAGCAGCCGTCGGGTGTGTCCCCGCGGTATTCCTCCTTGTGTGCGTGAAGGGCATACGCGACTGCTTTTAAATTGCTGTCAACGATGTGCAGAGCTGAAACGACTGATTGAAGCAGACGACTCGCTGATCAGCCAGTGGACTCGCGAGTCCCAGGTTTACGCAGAGACGTACGCCATGGGAATGTGGATCCTTGAGCTAGTTGTGGGCCCCATCTCACTGGCTCATGCGTTGCATTGCCTCGTGCGTCAGACTTAAGGCCTTTCACGACCCAATTCGCGAGTTGTACGCCGAGCTCTTCCCTCAAGACCGTGACGACGAAGTCTCGGACAGCACGGTTTGTTGATGTTGTGCTCTTGCTCCCAAAGTGCATCATCGATCCTTCACATATGGTGTCGAATTGAACAGACCCATGAAACGAGCATGCTGCGGCGCATCGGCGCCATCGAAGAGCGCACAATGCAGCGCGTGTTGACAAAGATCCATCATGAGATGGAGACGCAACAATTCAGCGATACGTGGATGCGGCTGCGCAAGTACCAAGGACTGCAGTGGAAGGAAACCGACGCTGACCACAGCGACAATAGCAACAACAATGCGGAATACAGCAGCAGCACGTCTCGCTCGAAAGAGCTTCACGTGACTCCGCCATCGATCTGGGATGCGGTTGTGCAGGAGCAAGACGACGACGATGCCGCAGACCAGCAAATGGACGACGTCCTCGCCGTTGTGCACCCGGACGAGCTCCGCCACAAGCAAAACAACATCAACAAGGCACCTCCCACGACCCAGAATGGAGCTGCAACCAGCAGCGCCGCAGCGACCCAGGCGCAGCGCAAGCACGCTGCCATCACACTGCAACATGGGCACATTTACGAAACATCTATAAGGACATGGCTACCTTCCGATAATTCTCTCGAATTACATACACGGCACTCTAGCGAGGGTCGCTGGCACTAAACTGGTTTAGTTTCTCCTTCGTGGCGGCAAGTTAGACTAGACACACAGTCAAAAAAGAAGAAAGCATGGCGGGCGGCGACGTGATCTGCATCTCGGACGGTTCGTGCTGTGGACGAGCGATGAGACGCACGCGGCTCTCTCTGTATGGAGATGGCGCTGTTGCTGACTTTGCGTATGTATCTGCGTGCTTTTTTTTCTTCTACATGTGCCGCTGGATGCGTAGATGACCAAGACGAAACGGTGATCTCTCCATCGACGACGAAGCCCGCTACTACTACAGCGCTCTATGACGATGGCTACGACACCGACAACATCAAGACCGAAGACGATGAAGTCGCCGTCGTGGACAAGCGGTCGTCGTCGTCGGTCGGCACGCCGAGCAGTGCGGTTGGCAGCAGCAGCAGCAAGAAGAAAAGGAGAACCTCGGTGGGGTTCGCGACGCCCGAGCGCACGCGCAAGTGCCGCACGAGGATGGCGTCGGGGAACCGCAGGGAGAGCGGCATCGGGTTCAAGGCGCTGACGCCGTCGACGACCGTGAACTCGTCGATGAACGCGTCGCTCGTGTTCGACATGGTGACGTCGTTGAGCACGAACGACCCTGGTGCGGCGATCGCGACGCTGCGCAGCATAGTCGTTTTGGGGAAGGAGTATCCGTCGAACCTGCTGTACGACGAGCTCATCGACCGCATCCAGAGCGTGGAAGCGGTCGCTTACGCTGACGCGGTGTCCATCTACTCGTCGCTGGTGTTCGTGTTTGACAAAGCGTCTGCGTGCAGCTGTGCGTTGTTGTACCCGCATCAGTGGGAGCCGCTTGCAAGCGCGCTGCAGGATGCGAGCGTCAAGCCGGTCGACGAAACGTGGCGCCGCAACCTGCTGGTGATCCAGTTCTACGTGTACTGCCTCAAACAAGACATATTCGCGTGTCGACAGCGCTACGTCGACAGCGAGAAGGACACGTGGATGCTCCGCACGCGTCTCTTTGCGTTGCTGCAGAGCGATACAAGCGGCCGCAATTCCAAGACGAAGATTCGCGACAATCTGATTCTGCAGGCAATTGGCTGCAGCATGCAGCTCTGGAAGCGCGTGTTTGACAGCGACGACGACGACGACGACAAATCGACACAATTTCGCCACGAAGGCGAAGACGCGTGCCTGGCCGTGCTCCGGCTGATCGAAATGCTGTACCTTTGCTCCAATCAGGTGCAGAACACCCTGCAGCGGCTCCAGGCAGGAATCGTCGAGATGTCGCGCGAGACCCGCATCAAATTCGCGCAAGCGATCCAGTCCCCAGAGCTCAAGGTGCGCGTCGCGACGACCGTGATGGGGTTGACGAACAAGTCCCGCAGCACGGAGTTCGAGTGGTATGAGAGCAACGCAATGGGGCGCGTCATTCAAGCTATCAGTGGAGGTTTGTGGCTTGTGCATGTATTCTTATACATGCAGATCTACATGGCAATGAGTTCTTGTTCACCTACTTACAAATTCATTCTTTTTCTCTTGTGTATAACAAACACTTTGTGAACGTCAGAGACCTCCGACGATCTCATGATGACAGACGGATATTCGTGGTCGCACTTCGACAGCTTCATGACTGCGCTGCCGCAAAACGACTTTGGTCGCCTTCTTCAGGAAATAGCGCGTCTACAGCAAGATCAGTAAAGATCCCCTGCATTTCTGCGTGCGTTCGTTCTTGCATGCTGGCGTTTGGTCTCATTCTTTGTCTTACACTGTCCAAGTGCCTTCGTCGGGAAAAGCGTCGTGCGTCCAGTTTGATTCGCCACTGTACAACGTCACAGTGCCCATACTATCGAAAAAAGCGTCCACCATCAACACAGGTTCGATGTCAGTCAACAGCATCATCCGATCTGCCAGCAAGCACCATTCCCAGAACACTTACTTGTCGGAAACAGCGAGAATGCTGCCATTCTCAAAGGAGAAATCGCCACTTGTCTTGTACGTGTTGCTCAGAGGTTGGTTGTGCGCTTTCCTGTACGCACAGATATCAGCTTCCAGAGTCACGAATATATGCAGCAGATGCCGAAAGCAGCTCTTACACAGTGAGAAGATCTTGATCACTTGACTGTGGATTCACTTCAGCTGTCACATACCTAGGCGTCCATGTTTTTGTTTCAAGGTTAGTACATTTAGCTGCTTTTTTTTTGCCAGCGCAAAACGATTGTCTGTGTTACGTACCCTCCCAGACCAAAGAGTGCGAACCTGTTTGCCTTCGACCTGCGAATCTCGCCGAGCGCGACTAGAGGCGACTTCGACACGAAATAGCTGCGGTAAATCCAAAAGATTACCTGTCAGTTTAGATCAGCAAGAAGGAAGATATGGAATTCCGTTGGCGGCGGGTTTCTTACCAGCATGTGTTCCGAGTCATACGCGTATCCACAAAAACGAGGTGGCCATGCCCAAAGCCCAGTACGACACTGTGGTTGTTCAAGTACTCGTGAGTGAAAAGACCGCCCAACTTCTCGATTTGCTGCGTACAGATCGGAAAATAATACAAAGAACGACAGACGCAGTGACATCAAAGCCAGAATGACGTGCGACGAGTTTGGGAACCTACCAGGTATGTGTACAGTGGGGTCTGCAGCTGACTCGTTCGTGCACGCACATCGGCGATTTGAAAGTCGCCACCGTCGGTTGTCCAGCTTAGATGCGATTTGTCGGGAGACCAGCGAAGACTGCTGACGACATCGTGGGCGTCAAACTTGCTGACAATCGCGGACGCAGTCGGGTCGCCTCCTTCACGAAGGTCAGTGAAAACGACCGTCTCGTCAAACCCTGCGCATTTACGCCAGTATTTTTGCATCAGCTACTACCCGGCCACCTCAAGTAAAATGGACGGAAACAACGTACCACCAGACAAGATGTACGAGGGCGATGAACCGCGCACTGCAAGTTCGCGAATCGTCTCCGAGTGAACACTGGGAATTGGAGCTGCACAAAGAACACCGGCATGAGTAAGAATTTTAAATTGCGAATAGCCCAAGTGAGTAGTGTTCCTACCTTGGAGACGACACGAGCGATTCCCAGCGGTATTGTCCATGCCGATCAGTTGGATATTGTTGCCTACCGCGGCAATGGCAGTCTGGTCGTTTATCCAATGAAGATCCCGTACTTCCTGGATGAAGGACGCATTTTATCGGATATCAGCCACCCGCGTTTCTCAAAGGCTTGACGGCAAGAGTATGAGAGTTACCGATTCGACAGCGATGTGAGCGGCCATTTGCACTGGATCCGACGAGCGAAAGTCGACCACAGAGATCCGATTGTGTGCACCTGCGGCTTGAGCTTGTTCGTCATTGAGCTCCGTCCCGACCAGCAGCAGACCATCCTCGCGCAGAATGGGCTTCGACAAGGCTGGACAGGTTGCGAGGGCAAAAGAGAGAAGGTGAGTTTTGTGCCATCGCTTTCGTTGAGTCAGTGCTATATGCGTACCGAGTGGTGTGCCATCTCGTTGCGTTTCGAACGTGAAGCTTCGATGAGGATGTTCAGATGCCATCGTCTCACTAGTCTTTCCCTCTGAGTAGGAGGAAGCCATAGAGTAAGCCGATCCCGACTTTATGTAAGGCAGATGCCTACAACAAGACAAGTGATTGCAAGTTGAGAGCACAGATGAAAGTGCGAGAAGTAAGCAGGATAATACTCAACTTACATGTCAGACTCGGACATCGAAGACGAGTACATCAAAGACGGTGCCAGCGAGGACGCAGAGTTCGACATTGATAACGTTGACGACGAGAAAGCAGCCATGGATTGGTCCATATCATCGCTGTAATGGTTCCATTGATCAAGCAATGCAGATGACGGCAGGGAATCATCATGGGCAGCAATCGCAGGTGGCTTGCCCTCTTCGTCCATGTTTTCGTCTCCCTCGAGCAAATTCTCGACCATGCTGCTATCGTCAAAGATCCCAGCCCAGAAGCTCCGTTCATAAGGCTCTCCGTCGCCATCTTCGTGGTTGTAAGAAGAAGAAGAAGGTGCGTTCGACATGGCCGCACTTGTCGATGGTGGCCGCTCTTGCTGCGATGGAAATGAGCTCGAGGAGTTGAAGGATGGGGATGCCGTCGAAGAAGACGCACTAGAGGAAGACGAAAAGGAAGACGACTTCATCGCTGGTGCGCAGACTGACTCGCGTTGCTGTCCGCGCTAGAGCGATTTGGCTTTTTTGCTGCACGAGAGAGACCTGCCCAGAAAAGACAAAGGCAAACCAAAACTCAAAAAGCAAAAACACTGCAGACGCACCCAGTCCTTTCTATTATCTGTGAAGGAAAGAGAATCCGCATCTAGTCTTTGAAGAGCGAGAAAGTGCACCACCAAAAGAAGAAGAAGACGAAAATGAAGCAAATAGTCATCATGCAAGCGACCCTGAAGGTCATGTGCCGTCTATCCAGTCCATCTACACAAAGTTCTCTTGGCGAGGCGTGTGGACCGAGACCACGGCGTTCCGGCTGTTCTCTCGCGAGAAGCAGTCCAAAGCCAGTCGTCTTGCGGGTTTGTGGGTCGCGACCTCGAGCTTGTCTTCGAGTTTCTCGACATGGTGGCGAAGGTTACGGATCTCTAGAAGCACGTTGTCAAAGCCATCGTCCACGTTCTGCCACCTGGCCTTTTCACGGCCGTCCCGTCGGTGAACAAACTTGAGCATCTCTCCAAGCGTGGCAGCCATGAACGCGACGACCATGGCGAAAAGCCACTGGAACCAGTAGATCGTGGAAAAGCCAAAGAGGTCGTCCATAATGATGGGCGTGTTCGTGACCACGAGCGTGAGTGTGATCGAGCCGATCGCGGCATATTGCATGTACGGGTTGGAGAAAAAGCCGACGAACACGTGGTTCGTGAAGCTTCGTGCAGTGTACGCGCGGAACATCTCCATGGTCGTGATGTAGATGAACGCCATGGTTTGTGCGCGTGCAATCCCGTCGGTCAAGCACTCGTACGTGCCAGTCTCGCAATACATGTTATCGTCTTCGTAGCTTGTCATGCCACTCGCCAATGCCAGGAAAATGCGCGAGCCGTCCGACGACAATGCATCGCAGTTGCCGAAGGTCTTCCAGTGGTCCTTGACACCCTGCCAGCGGTAGCAGCGTACGCTTTTGTAGTCCTCGACTGTTTTTGCGCCCCCCAAGAATGTCGCCCATCAGCACGTTTTGGAAGTTCCAGTATAGACCCACGGAGAAAACGATGAGCGCGCCAGTTCCGATCAGGAACGCGTTAGTCATCACGAGCACCCATAGACGGCCATGAATAATCTGCTGCGTCTTTGGGCGAGGGCGCTCGCTCATCGCTTTCGGGTCACCTTTTTCCAGAGAGAGCGCGACAGCCGCCATGCCATCTGCATACAGGTTGAGCACGAGAATCTGCAGCGGTTCGAGCGGATTGGGCATCTCGACGGCGATGGCGACGAAGATGATCGAGATCTCACCGAAATTTGTGGAGAGCAGGAAACAGACGAATTTCTGGATGTTGGTGTAGATCGCACGGCCTTTTTCCACGGCAGCGACGATGCTGCAGAAATTGCCGTCTGTCAAGATCATGTCAGACGCGCCCTTAGCGACTTCCGTGCCAGAAATACCCATCGCCACTCCGATATCGGCTTCTTTCAGCGCTGGCGCGTCATTGACGCCATCGCTCGTCATCGCAGCGACGTGGCCCTGGCGCTGCAGTGATTTCGCGATCTCGATCTTGTCCTCTGGTTTGGCGCGCGCGAACACGGAAGTGCGCGACGTGATCTCATCAAGGTCGTGATCCGTCAAGTATTCGTCGCCGCGAGGGTGCAAGATCGTGCAATCAACAGCCTCTTCATCAACGTCGGCGCCGACACTAAGAAGATCGATACTCTTTGCAATTGCGATCGCCGTTTTCAAGTAATCGCCCGTGATCATCACGGTTCGAATGGACGCAGCGCGTGCAGTTTTGATCGGTTCCTTGATACCGTGGTGGGGTGGATCGATGGACGCAATGAGTCCCACGAAGATGAGCGGCGTGCACAGTTGTGCGAACTTGTCATCGATGTCGTCGCTGTCAATCGCGAGCGTCGAGTTGGTAAGCGGGTTAATCGCGATCGCAAGCGCACGAAGCGCCTGCGAGGACAGTTCATCGACGGCCTCCAAGATCGCGACTCGATTTTTGTCTGACAACTTGACGATGTCCCCAGTTTTGCGAACGTATTGCTGGCAATTTTTCAATATGTAGTTCGGCGCGCCTTTCACATTTGCCACGTGGGTCGTCCCATGAGGTAACACGAGGTTCCCCAATCGGCCGCTCGACACTTGGTTGAGCGTGATCATCATCTTGCGAGAAGAGTTGAACGGGATCTCTGTGAGTCGCGGGTACTGTGGACTGAGGTCGGCTTCCCAGATACCCATTTTGGCAGCTGCGACGACGAGCGGGGCCTCGGACGCGTTGCCCACGGGGATCCACACGAGCATCCCGTCATCGTTCTTTTCCTGTTGCAGCGTCGTGTTGGAGCACAGCACGGCAGAAAGCAGCATCGTGTGGAGCTGCGTGTTGTTTTCTGGCGTCTGCTTGACGCCGTTGAGCAGAAAGTCTCCCGTTGGATCAAAGCCCGTGCCGGAGACCATGTACTCGTAGAAATCCCCCCAGACTTTGATCGCAGTCATCTTGCCCTCGGTGAGTGTCCCCGTTTTGTCGGTACAGATCACCGACGCAGCGCCTAGGCTCTCCACGGCAGCAAGTTTGCGGACCAGCACGTTCTTCTTGACCATCTCGCTGGTTCCGGTAGAGAGACAAATGGTCACGACCATCGGGAGCCCCTCCGGCACAGCGCTCACTGCGAGCGACACGGCAACCACGACCATCGTGAGCCACACGGGGCGATCCGCGTTCTTGGGGTCGTGGTTGCCGCGAACCATCCCAACGATGAACGCGATGGCGCAGATGACCAGCACGGCCGAGCCCATGAACACACCAAGACGATGGAGCGCTTCTTGCAATGGGGTCATTTTACTCTGGTATTTGTCGAGGAACCGAGAGCAGCAATTCCCGCCTTCCGCCGACTTCTTGTCCCGAAGCAGCGCAGCGATCGAGCCAACGCGAGTCCCCATCGCGGTCTCCACGACCACGCCCGTGGCATTGCCGGATGCGATCGAAGTCGACGCAAACACCATGTTGTCAGCCGTCAGCTTGGTGCTCGTCGACATATTGGCATCGAACTTCTTGTACACGTCTTCAGATTCGCCCGTGAGGATCATCTCGTTCACTTTGCAGTCGGAGCTCGTGATCAGGCGGATGTCGGCAGGCACAATGTCTCCGGTTGTCGGCATCACGGCGTCGCCAGGCACGAGCGTGTCGCTCGCGATCTGAGCCTGTCGGCCGCTGCGAACGACGATGCATTGCAGAGATGACATCTTTGCGAGCGCTTCGAGCGCGTTTCCTGCGCAGTTCTCTTGCATCGTCGCGATGACGGCGTTCAGCGTCACGATAGCAACGATCGCAAGTCCTTCAACGTATTCCTGAAGCGCGATGGACGCGATCGCCGCGAGCATCAACAGCCCGATGATCAAGTTGAAGAATTGCAGCAGGAAGATCACCCAGATCGGCGCGCGCTTGCCGCCTTCGAGCGCGCGGGTGATGACGTGAGACGAGCGCGTGCCTCAGCGTCTGCGGCCCATTGATTGTTCCCGCTAGTGGGGGAAAGCGGCGTCCGATTCGCCATCGAGCGGTCCAGAAGCGACGTGGCGAGTAGGTTCAAAGACGGCGACTGGAGTGAAGCACGCCGGGCTCAAGTCCGGCGCAAATGGAGTGCGGAGAAGCTGAGCAAATGAACTGACACTTGCCGAAGGCTTCTCGCATACTGGCAAACGACGGAGGTGATGGATGGATAATGGGGCGACGGGCCGGCGGCGGAGATCGAACTAAGTTTACGACGAAGACCCCATAAATACACACACGAAGAGCGCGGCGATTTGGCAATCGCAACTTCTGATATTGTGCCCATTGAAACGGATCCAAGTCGTATTTGCGGAAATGGCTACATTTAGCACATGCGACAAAAAAGAAAACAACTTGGAAAATGTATGCTACCTGTCGACGAATCAGAGTCGTTTGACGCGGCGTAATGGCTGATGATTGGTTTGCTTTCTTAAGTTGCGGATTAACACCATAGAGCGCATAGCGGTGCGACAGGGCACCTTTAGCGTTTAGTTTAAATTGGAGAATTTCCCACTCGTCGGCTCTTTGAAAAAGGCGACGGATACCCTCCTCTCTCATTATCGCACACCACTGCATGCATCAAATTTCAGCGAAAAAGGAGAATTTATTCGAAGTCGATGATAATACTCGGTTTTAACAGTGTAAACGTCAACGTTAGAGACGAATATTTTTGCTGAGTATCAACTAATAAAGGCAATCAAATATTAAACGCAATATGGAGAGAGGTATTGGCTTCAAAAGACCTGCTCGACGAATGCCATTCGCACGCCCAACTTGCTGCGTGCTCTGCATGCGCCGCAGTTCCTGATCCTCTGTGACGCTGCGCGGCGCAAAACCGCCGTCATGCTGGACCTGAACACTGCGTCGCTGCGGGAGCTGCTGCGGCTGCCTGGCGTCGGCACCGTGATCGCGAACAATATCGTCGCGGCGCGTCCGTTTACGCGCATCGACGAGCTCTTGGCCGTGAGAGGCATCGGCGCCAAGAGGTACGCGGGCCTCACAGCAGCTCCGGGGTGCCAGGTCTCCATCAGTGGCTCCAGCAGACGAGATCCCGAGACGGACATCCCGGCGGCGCGCAGTCCGCGTGCAGCTGCTGATGCGGCGTCTCCGCCGCTTCTTGTGGACATCAACGAGGCATCCGAGAAAGAGCTGCAGCGATTGCCGGGTATCGGACCCGCCATCGCGACGCGGCTCATCAACGCGCGCCCGTTCTTCCGGAAAGAAGACCTGCTGGCTGCCAAGGGCATCGGGACGGTCACGTACCACAAGTTGCACCGCCAAGTAGTTGTTGCAGACAGCGGCAGCAATAGCTCTGTCGGTAGCTCCTCACGAAGTAGCGCTGCAGAGAGCGATGACGAGACGGAAAGCGAGCGCTACTCGGATCTACAGATCTCGCTGGACTCGCGAAGCTCTCTCGGGTCCTCAAGATCGTCCACACGCTCCAGATGCAGCTCCATGGCGAGTGTGAACAGACCGCTTCGCATCTGCCGCGAAGTGGACAGCGACGTGCGCGCGAGTGTCTTCAGCGACGCGCCCCCCAGCAGATCCAAGCTGGAAGCGATCCTCGTCGCGTCGTGGAATATCCGCAACATCTCGCGGCGGAAAGACGCGTTCGCGTTGGCGTGCATCGCGGAGATCATCGACGAGTTCGACCTCGTCGCCTTGCAGGTTCGTTGAGGAATGCGGCTTACTCACACCTTGGACTCACTCTATAGGTGACGGACATTGTGGTGGTCTCTGACTTGTAGGAAGTGCGTGACACCGTTGTGCTCAAGAAGCTCAAGATGATGCTCCCTGGCTGGGACTACGTCGTCTCTGCAGCCGTGGGGGCCACGGCAAGCAAGGCAGCGACGCGCACCGAGCACTTCGCGTTCCTGTACCGCCGCGCGATGTTCCGCGTGACCGACAAGTGTTCGCTGGTCGCGGACGAAGCCAACGTGTTTGTGCGGCCGCCATTCCTCGCGCACTTTGTGGTCGTCAAGCCCTCGGGCGTGCCGCAGGTCGAGCTCACGCTCGTGAACGTGCACGTCTCGTGCGGGGAGAAGCGCGACCGGCAGCGCGAACTGCTCGAGATCCAGCGGCTCGCAGACAACACCCACGCGCAGTGCAGCGTCGTCGTGCTCGGCGACTTCAACCTCGCGCAGGAGGACATGCTGCTCGGCCGCGGCGCAGACTCGGCCATGATGCCGCTCGTGCGCGCGCCGCTGTCGACGACCGTGTTCGGCAAGATGTACGACAACATCTGGCTGAGCGTGTCGGACTTTCTTGAGCAGCAGCAGTGCCGCGCGATCGAGAGCGGCGTGTACCGCATCGACTGGCGCTACTACCCGCAATCCAAGCCGTCGTTCTGGTCCTCTGCGCAGCACCAGCGGCAGTGGTCTCGCCGCCGAGGCTCTAGCACCACGCCTCTGGGCGCGGCCCCCGCGACGCCGCCGCGGCTGCAGACGCACATGGCGCGCGTGCAGTGCGCGTACGAGCTCTCCGACCACTGCCCCGTCTGGTTCGCCCTCGCCTAATAGCACATACTCCGTCGTATCTGTCTGCAAGTGAAAGTGGAAAATGGTAGCGTACTGTATTAAGTTAGTACCTTGTAATCGACTGCACCGAATTTGCGCCAATCAGCGCGCGCGAATGACGGCGCAGCCCCGGTCCAATCGCCGCAAGAGCTCTTTCGCGCATGTGAACGGGAGTCTTATCTAATTATCGCCCGCAGCCGCAGCCATGAAGGTCAAGACGATCTCGCGCGTGGAGAAGGACTTCACGCAGGAGGTGCAGACGGACAAGCTCAAGGTCTTCCGCAACTACGACCCGGCGCTGCACCCGTTCGAGCGGCCGCGCGAGTACACGCGCGCGCTCAACGCCGTCAAGCTCGAGCGCATGTTCGCCAAGCCGTTCGTCGGCGCGCTCGACGGCCACTCGGACGGCGTGAGCTCGATCGCCACGAGCCGCAAAAGCCTGGTCGCGTTCCTCAGCGGCGCCGCGGACGGCGAGATCCGCGTGTGGGACCTGCCGCGCCGCAAGTGCGTCTGGTCGGTGTATGGCCACAAGGGCTTTGTGCGCGGCCTCGCGGTCGCGCCGGGCGGCCAGACGTTCTTCTCGTGCAGTGAGGACAAGACCGTCAAGCAGTGGGCGTTGCAGATCAAGGACGAAGACGACGACGTGCCCACGGCGCTGTCCACGTTCCAGTCCAAGGAGCCCTTCTTGTACGACCTCTCTTGTGTATATATCTATCGCGCTTGCTTTTTGTCTCGGTCGCTGACTCTGTGGACTTGTGCGCGTGCAGGGGCATTGACCACCACTGGAGCAACAACATATTCGCGACGTGCAGCTCCAAGGTGCAGGTGTGGGACCACCAGCGCTCGGAGCCGACGCACGAGTTCGCGTGGGGCGCCGACTCGATCACGGCCGTCAAGTTCAACCCGGCCGAGGCGTCGCTGCTCGCGTCCACGGGCTCGGACCGCACCGTCACGCTCTACGACGTGCGCGTGGCGTCGTCCATGCGCAAGATCGTCATGGAGATGCGCTCCAACGCGCTCGCGTGGAACCCCATGGAGCCCTTCAACTTCACAGTCGTACGTATTGCTGCTGCTATGCTGCAGATATGTACATCCGCTGCTGCGTGGGGTCTCGCGTAACCACGTAACCGCGTGCTTGCAGGCGAACGAAGACCACAATCTGTACACGTTCGACATGCGCCGCATGAAGCGCGCGCTCATGGTGCACAAGGACCACGTCTCGGCCGTGTACGTTTATGTGTATGCACTTTTATATATAGATACTGACATATATGACTACTGCTCTAGCATGGACGTGTCGTATTCACCGACGGGCAAGGAGTTCGTCTCGGGCTCGTACGACCGCACGATCCGCATTTTCAACATTCACTCGGCCAAGAGCCGCGAAGTGTACCACACCAAGCGCATGCAGCGGTACCGTCTCCATGTTTCTCTCTTTTTTTCTTTCTTTTTCTGCACATGTGCATTAGCTGTTGCAACCACTGACTGCGGAACTGGACGCTGCTGCACAGAATCTTCTCGGTCAAGTTCAGCGCCGACGCCAACTTCGTGCTTTCAGGCAGCGACGACACCAACATCCGCATCTGGAAGGCCGAGGCGTCCAAGAGCCTCGCCAAGGTGCGTCTTGTCTGCTTGCCGCCTGCATTTTTTATTTTCATTATATTTAACCCATTGTTGTGGATGCATATGCCGATATTTTTCTTTTATGCTAGGCCGCGCCGCGCGAGCGCCGCAAGCTCGAGTACCAGGAGTCGCTCAAGGAGCGCTACAAGCACCTGCGTGAGATCGACCGCATCTCCAAGTACGTGAGCGCAGAGTGGGATCTCGCCGCCCCATCCGCTCGCTCTCTCCATATCGCTGCTCGTGCTGCTGCTGACTCATCTGTTGATGGTTTTATTATGTTGTCGTGTGCAGATTCCGCCACGTGCCCAAGGCGATCAAGAAGGCGACGGAGGCCAAGCGCGAGGCCCACGCGCGCGAGAAGCTCAAGATGGACAACCGCCGCGCGCATGCCAAGCCCGGCGCCGTGCCGCATGTCAATACGCGCGAGCAGGCCATCGTGCGCGAGCTCGAATAAGCTGCTGGCGTGGACCCACCCACCACCAGATACTGGAAATCAGTTGCCCATTTATTTTCTATTCTTCAACAAGAAACACACACGCGCACGCACACACGAGCATGCTCTTTTTTGTTTGTTTTGGTTCCTTTTCTGATATTTGGTATCGCCTTTTTTGGGATTTGCTAGGCGTGAAATAGATAGGAGAGACTGCTGGTTTAGCGCGTCGGACAGCCGAAATTAGAGGCGATAGGGGCGCGCGTTGTGTTGGAAATCGGGGGTGGATAGTGCGCTAAATCTGGGTTACGCTGCTGGTTTTGCTTTTCGCGTCGCTCGGTTTTTGTGTCCGCATTGCTGCACAAAAAGTCGGTGCACAAAACAGACGGGAGCACAAGCATTTGTGCATTAGTCTCCCACCCCACAGATGCTTTCGAGACATCCCGGGCTGCGAAACGAGTGCCGCTCGCTGACTCTAGCAGTATTGCACGAATAATCATTAGCACATCAAATAAGCGTGCAGAATTATATAACAAGGCCTTGGTGGGTTATTGCGCGTTGGTCATTTTTCTTTCCTTTTTTCTACGTTTACTTGTTCTTCGACGTTTTTGTTCTTTGCAAGCATTTGCATGTCGACAAGCAAAGACCAAGCCACACACACACACACACACACACACACACACTTGGCATGTGTGGCCAAATGGGAAAAGGGTTACGCGGAAGAGGGCATCCGGCTGCTCGTGTGGAATGCCGAGTACAGACGTCAGTGGCGAGAGACGCTTCGAAAGAGAACATCACGAAGTAACCCTGGCGTTCGCTTGCAGTCAGCCCCGCAGCTGTACC